>JANHAO010004258.1:0-24523 GCA_026873985.1 Saraca asoca
AATTTTAACAAGAATTTTTATTAATAATTTATAATTAATTAATATAATATTATTTCAATTATTAATTTAATTAATTTACATAAACTATGAACTATAATCCTTTTTACACGCACACTATAGATTTGCACCGAATTCAGCCTAAATAATATCAAACTATGACTTGTAGAGAATTACCATAATAAAAGACAATTTATTAAAATCCTCAACGAGGATAATATCCATATCCATATCCATATAAAGGTTTAAAATAGATAAAACAACAATTGCTATTAGCCATCAGAAGTTGTGCCTTCAACAGTAGCATCCCCAAGTGAAGCCTGCTGATTACAGGTAGTTTCATCACCAATAGTCTCCACAACTTGTGACCTTGTCTCTATGATGTTATGAGTCGAATAATCTGCACCTGCCTGCTATGAACCCTTCTCGGTAGAAGCTACTCTCGCATCTTCCTTGAAGCCTTTGATGAATTCAAGGACATTCCAATCGAAAAAGGAAAAATCCATCGTCATATGCTACTCCTACAGTGTGAACAAAAAGTCAACAGAGGCCTTAGATGTCACCTCCTCCTCAGCTCTCGCAACCAACATAGCAGTCTCTACCTTAGCCCGAGCAGCCTTCTCTTCTACTAGTACAGTTGTATGCCTGGCCTCAGCAACCTCATTCGTGACTATTGCATATTTTCTTTTGGCAGCCTCAGCTCGTTGTATCATCACATCCAGTTGGCCCTTCAGCATTGTCAGTTCATCAACGACCTTATGAAGATGGGATGTAATAGTCTCACGACTCACCATCTCGCGAGCTAGAGCTTCCTTAGCTGTCTTCTTAGCGACTTTGGCATTATCAAGCTTCTGCTTCAATTCTAATGCCTTGGCAGTCACAACGGCAAAATCACCCTCTAGCTTTTTCTTTTGTTCAAACCAAGACCGATGTGCAATCTATTCCTTTGTCACTAACAGTAAGCCTTATAAAAAAATGATAATTATGAAATGAACCACTCAGATTACTAAAGGTAGTAGAAATAAGTGGAAAGAGATTTACTCATTAGTAGAATATGGCGAGCTGCGTAACTCATTAATCCTTCCCCCAGGAACTTCTCTGACTCTAGCAACTTGACCCTATTGTAGGGCCCTAGCATTAACTCAATGTTTTTCTGAACGAAGTCAAAACATTCCTCTATCTTCGGGCCATGGTTGAAAGGTCGCTGCTTTGTATCAATCTCATAGTTCGTAAGGTAGGAAGGTGACTCTTTAGTCTCAGTCTCAACAATTGCAAGGTTGGAAGGTCGCTCCTCAGCCTTAATCTCAGGGATTGCCTCTAAGGCAGCAATGACCTCTTTCCCCTTCTTTGTTTTCTGCTTTTTAGCTGGACGATTAGACGCAGGTGCAACGTGCTCGATGGTCCTAACCACCTCAGGATGAGAGGAAGGAACCAACATTTAGGAAGAGGGTGAGGCCAGAGAAGACGACTCCACAGCAGCAAGGCCTGAAGCAGTAGTGAGGGATGACAATATGGTGGTGGCAATAATGATCTGGACAGAAAGGGAAGATGACAACGATCTGAGATTAAGCTTCAACATGTTTTCATAGTCTCCAAAGTTTATCGGACCTATCTCCTTGGTTCTGTGAGGTCCTATGCCCTTGCAAAGCTTAACATCAAAAGCTGGGGTAAGATTATATGAACACAAGAGGTCCTCCCCAAACTTGAGATCATTCTTCAAATTGTCCTTAACGGAAAACCACTACAGTACCTGAATCTCGTCGGCCTCCAACAATGGTTTATCCTTGCCAACTCCATCTGCCAAATAAAACAGAATGTCAAAAGCCAAGAAACAAAATAGATTTATATTTATACAAGCATATATGTCCTCAGCTCCCTTACTAAGAACAAGGATGAAACCTAAACTTCGAAGATCACCCAATGATGGATAAGACACATAAAACCAATGGGTTTTATACTCTTCTACATTGGACTTTCCCTTAGCATGATCTTGTGGCAAGATCCTCTTGAACTTGGTTTGCCGAGCCAATAGGTAATAAATCCTGTCATTTAGCATCGTGCGCTTGATGCTAAAAAGATAACAAAGAACTCTTGCTAAAGGAGGAGGAAGACCATTGAAAGATATAAAAGAGCCACAGAGGTGAGCTGATTGTATGAGTTCAATGTGAGCTGAAAAGGAGAGAGGTGCAACCTATTCAAAACCTCAATAATATAGGGGTAGAGTGGGAACCTAAGCCCAGCAGCAAGATGATAGCTGCTAATTGAAACAAATGCTTTAGGAGGATGAGCTGCGTGATCTGTGGGAGAATGACTCATAATGTGACAACCCTTTGGAATACAAAAACATTCGACAATGCTAGGAAGGTCATGAAATCTAATAATGGAAGGATAGTGCTTAAACAATATATAATGTGAGGGGTGCTGACTTTGGGTGAGCTGCTGGCCATCAGTTGGATCAGGATGAGCAACATCCTTCTCAGCGACTTCTCAATGACTTCACCAGTGCTTGAGCTCGCCTCATATAGATGACCCATGAACTCCTTACTTGGGGTAAGGGATTCAGACTCCTTGCCACTCCCTATTTGGTGACCTCAGCGTTTATGACCTACTATCTACATAGAAGGAAGAACAATTAGGTTGCTGAAAGTAGACCTTACCTAGAAACTAACGATAGCAAGGTTCCCTATACAATAGGCCACACACGTCATAAATCACCACATGTAAAACCCAGAGTATTGAAAATAGATGGGGCTTAACCAATGAATTTATCATGTCACAAGAATGATAGAAATCAAAGAAAACTAAACTCAATAACCCATTATCTCTAAACCTATAGCCAATATCAGCCAATGATATATCAGTTTCATGAATAGTAACACCCCCACAAACAACTATAACTAGTTAGCCAACAAAAATTTCTTAACATCTAATGCATGCACATTTGTAAACCAAATCGCCAAATATCAGACAAACATAAAGCAAACCATTCAAGAACCAGAAACTCAAAGTCAACAAGATTATATTTAGAGAACTTACCGAATCAGTGGAATGAGATCGGTCTGAAGAGATAATCCACACAGACAAGGATGGCCAATCGAACCAAATCAAAAGGATACTATTGTATACGCAGCGTGGACAAAAAAATAGCAAAGATAGGGTGAACACTTAAGAACCAAAAAAAGTGAAGCACAGATTTTGAAAAATAACAAATGAGAGGGAATGAATGACCTCTTCACCTTATAATACAAATCGGTTGACCATTAGATTAAGGGAATGTTCAATGATCCTCCATCTAACGGTGCAAAGAAAAATATCGTTCTAACGCCACTACACTGATGGTTATGGAAAAGTGCACGCATTTAATATCATAATGATGGTAGGGGTAGACAAAACAACACAACCTCAAGTTATAAGAATAAGGCTCAGCACTTAGATCAAGCTCTCAACTCTCAGTTTTAAAGATGAATTCCAGCTCGCATGTACCATTTAGCTTGCAGCCCTCATATCTAGTCTTCAGCTTTCACCTCCAATGATCACGTCCAGCTCGCAATCTCCACCTCGCTCGCATTTCTCTTATATCTCTCAGCTGTCATGCAACTAACTTTTCGTGTTTATCATGCGACTTAAAACTCTCAGCTCGTATGCAGAATATCCAAATAAGAGGTCTCAGATCTACCACTTAACTCTTAGCTACAAAGATGAGGCTCAGCTCGCAGGCCTCATTAAGCTCACATCTCTAAGATCCTACCCTCACCTGTCAGCTCTACATATGACGTCCACCTCCCAAGTTTCACCTGCCTCGCATTCCTCAGCTAGCTCGCATGTCTCAGTTTGCTTACAGCTCTCATGTAACCAAATTTTTGCAGTTATCATCCCTTATAATTAATTGATATTATATTATTAAGAATTTACCAAGGCTTTCTATTAATATTATATAATTAATTGATATTATATCAATTATTTATTCAATTAATTTAAATAAACCAGAAAATATAATCCTTTATACACACACATTATAAATTCATAAAAAAAAAATTAAACATTCCAAAGATTTGAGAAAATATTTTCCTTTCTCTCTTTCCAACTCATTACATCATTCCATACGTATTTGAAAAAATTTACAATTTCTTCTCAATTGGAGCTCTTCTTTACAGTTGAGAACTCAAAGCTAGACCTGACAACTATGAGCTTTAGCTTGCACCTCCTATTTGTAACTAAAGGATTTATTAATTATCAATTATTCCTTTATAAATTTGAGATTCACCTGCTAAGCCATTGTGTGTTAATTTTGGTAATAGATTGAAATAAATCATGTAGACAAACAAAATACATCAATTCAAATATTCTTTTCACTATTGTAAATGTTTAATTTTTCATATACATAAAATAATTATAACATTTTATTACATACAGCGGTGCACGAAGCATCCAATACAACATTCAAGAGCTATACAAGGGCTCATACATTGAAAAGGCATAATTCAACGAGGTAAAATTACATCAGAAATATAAAAACCAAAGGCAAGAAGCCTGAAAGCCTAATACTATCATTTTAGCAAGAAAGCAAAGAGCCGGCCACCGGGAGACAAACTACCACCAATAGGAAGACTAGTAACTCCACTCCTACAGTCTTCCTACCCCTAGTTAGTGGCTCCTCCTGGAATAGACCATGTGCAACGCAAAGAGGGACTAAGAGTCCAACCAGCAGAGTTGGATTCCATGGAAGGATCAGGGATAGATAATTCAAGATCTGTACAAAACTCCCTAGGAGCCCACAAGATGGATCCTGCAGTGAAGCCATATGCAACAGGCCATCTGCGCCTCCAAACAATCTGCAACAGACCATCCATGCCTCATAAAGCTTCATCGGAAGCCAGGCTACTAAAAACATAGAAGGCTCAATAAGCTCCTCCATCAAACTCTTTCGTGAAAAAGAAAGAGGACCCTTAAGGTATAAAAAGACCAGTTTAGTCCACTAATAATCGAGAAGATATCTGGCCAATCCTAATCCAATGGCCCAAAGCAAGCAGAAGTGCCACGCCAACAGCCTAAAATTGTGAACAAAAGAAAGCATAGTCTGAAGCAGAATGAAAAGATAGAAAAGAAGTCTGAAGCGACAATCCAGTCAAGCAAGGACTTTGACTGATAGAACAGACAAAGCCTCAGAAAAACTACAACTTCCAGTCCGCAAAGGTAACTGAGAGTTAGTGGCCTTATATTATAGGTAAAAATCGACTTTGAAGAATAAATCAGCATGAGCTTAGTAGAAATTAAGTTACCTAGCTCGCTGAAGACGACAATAAAGTCTACATAAGATCGGCTTGCTAAGCAACCAGCCATTCTGCTCGGGCTCGCTATGCTAAAGAAGTAGCACTGACAAGAGGGGCCCACCCTGAGCTGAGAATCTCAGATCGGGAGGATGGACATCTCGCACAACAAAGTAAGAATAATTATCAATTATTTCTTTATAAATTTAAGATTCACCTGCTAAGTTATTATGTATTAATTTTGATAACAGATTGAAATAAATCATGTAGACAAATAAAATACATCAATTCAAATATTCTTTTTACTATTGTGAATATTTAATTTATTATATGTATAAAATAATTATAAAATTTTATTTTATTATTATCACATATTTCATGAAGTCATCATTAGACCTGACACCGACTAAAAACTAGCTTATATTAATCAGGATCAGGCTAAAAACTAATTTATATTAATCAGTACCATTGTTTACCGTGTGGGTCAGGCTTGTATAATAGGACAACTGATAGGCTTTCAAAGATATAAATCATAGGGCATATAACCTTTTTATCAGGACCCTCTATGTCCGTTTTCTCATACAATTAAAATGGGGTCAATATTATCTCTTAGATTCATTCACTTGATATGAAATGCTTTTCATAATCAATGCTGTCATTACTAAATATTATTATTGTTACCATTATTATATATCGCATTACTTATCGCATCATCATTTATTTTATCATTTATCAACTCGTATTTATTATCACCATCCTACAATCACCTTCATCCATCATTGATTCAGGATTCAAACGATAGAAAGAGAAAATTTCAAAAACTTATATTATATATTCTATATTATATTATTTGATCTAACCTCTCTAGAATCGAGGCTTATCCTGTACACAATTGTCATAATGTAACCATTTTACCCTAGTGAATTCCCAGTACTTAGTTATTATACTTACAGTGAAGGTTGCTTTTGTTTATGGTGTCATTATTTTATTTTACAGTGAGGTTGCACTTGTAAAAGAGATATTCCGGTCCTACTTGTGGTCGTTAGTACCAACCATGTAAATAAAAAAACGATAAATATATTAAAAAAATTATGGCGCAATATAAAATTTTAAAATTGGTTATAACATTGTTATGTAATTTTTATATTTTTAAGAATAGATAGCAGGATAAAATTTTATTTAAATTTGTTTTAATTATTCTTTAATCCTTTAAAGCTTTTTTATTGTAAACTAATAGCTGAATTTAGAAATTGTATTACATAACTTCTTATAAAAATAAGTAATGAAATAAGAAATGTTTTATTATGACTTCAAAATAAAGTGACACATTTCTCCTTATTTTCTAACAAATACAGCTGAATTATTATTATTATTATTATTATTATTATTATTATTATTATTATTATTATTATTATTATTATTATTAAGGATGTATGAAAAAAAAATCAATTAGTTTTCAAAATATACTGACACTCCATCACATATCAATGAGAAAATTTGTATTATGGTTTACCTAGATACATGGATTCTTACGTAAGTTTAGGAAAAAAAATTATATCATGTTAAATTTTAAAATAAGGAAGATATCTATAATTATAACTAATAAAAATATTTTTAATATTATCAAACTTTAAACACAAGCATAACATGTAAAAGTCGGAACAGTATATATCTCATTCCATAAGGATATCTATCTCTGGTTGGCTTTTTGTACGCTTAATTTACAACTGAAGATTTAATAATAAATTATAATTTGTAACATTATAATTGTTATATATGAAACTTGGTTTGTACCATATGGATGTGCGAGAGGCCTAAGAGCGACATAGGACCAGCTCGAAGAGTCCCCGAATCGCTATATTCTTCAGCCTGCACCATGAGGTGACGTCTCCGGCTCACACTCGCACTCTGCTCGAGCGAGTTTGACATTCTCATCTAGACGATGTACATGATCCCGAATCGTGCAATTTGGGTAGCAATGTGCAACCAGTGACCTGAAAAGTCGCTAGACAGAAGATTGAATCATTCTTTCCCCCAACTGTCAAATGGAGCCCACCTGTAGAAGATAATATGCAGCAACTGAAAGAAGAGATTTAGTTTGTATTCCTTGTCTTGTACATTAAATGTAGATGTAGCATATCTACTACACGTCAAATTACCATTGTAACCTCATTTCCTCTAAAAATATGAGGAAGGAACCTCTAGTGAGAAGGGGAGGAGAATCCATGCCAAAACTATTCTAAAACAGAGATTGAACATTGTAAATTTGTAGAAATACTATCACAATAACACGCTATCGTGGACGTAAGGTCAGATGACATCCGAATTTGGCCGAACCACATTAAACCTTGTGTCTTTCTTTTGCTCTTCCCTTCTTCTCCGTTTATCTTGCTATTTTACTATGCTTGAATCGGATAAAGGTTAGAGCCTGAAGAATCCTCCCCGTTGGCCAGAGTTTGAACCATGACTAAAATCTGACGTCAACATTTTGGCACCATCTATAGGGATCTCACCTATTCTGGTTTATTTCCTACTGCAATGGCCAAGGAAAGAGCCACTAGAGCCTCAAATGCACAACCCCATCCTCTGAATGGCCATGTCTCAACGATGGACTCGTCTACTGCTCTTGTTATCAGAGCAACCATTGGTGCCCCTCTGCTAGTTTAGTACAACTAGCCCCCACCACCAACGACATTGACGGACCACGAATCGAGCTCCAATGCCAAGAGAAACTTGAACACATGATTGGAGAGCTAGCTAAAACAATTATAGTATTAGTGCAAGCATAAGCTCAGAATGTTCAAGAGCAGGCTAAGACCACCGTACCTAAGGTTGAGCATTTCGATGAAGCTAACTAGGAGCAGATTTCGCATCACCATCCACATGGCTGGGACACTGAACCAAGCCGCTAAGTCTCTAGCCAAAGACTGAGGGGCTTGGACATTTTGGTGGAAGACCTCCTTCAGAAGGTCAAGCACCTGGAAAAGCACCCGCAGAGTTAAAATGACCAAGGTCACTCTGGGGAGCGAACTCCCTTCTCTAGGGAGATCATGGAGGAGCCCCTCTTATGCAAGCTCAAAGTCCCAGCCATCCCACTGTATGACGGGAACAATGACCTACACAACCACATGGACCTGTTCAACATCCAGATAGATTTGCAAGCCTATAACCCCTTGATCAGGTGCCATGTCTTCCCTGCTACTTTAGGTGAAGTCCCTCAAATGTGGTTCAGGAACCTCCCTACTCGCAACATCAGCAATTGGGAAGAATGCCAAGAAAAGTTTGTTGATCAATACCGAGAACTACGGAAGTAGCTCATGCCCCCGTGCCATCTTGCCATTGTTTTCCAGGGTAAACATGAAACTCTAAAGGATTATATCGCCGACTTCAGGTGTAAGGTTAACAATGTTGAAATGCCCCCGAATGAGGTTATCCTGAATGTTGTCTCAACGGGACTCCGTAGAGATGGAAAGCTATTCAAAATTTTGTACAAATCCCCAGTTGGCAACCTGGGAGAGTTTTATGAATGGGTAGCGAAACAAATTAGATGGAACGAGACTTTCGGCCCATAGAAGACCAAAACGAGTAACCTGGCTCAAAGCAAGAAGAGAAGTAATCATGGGAACAGGATGACAGCCCCAAGTGCCAGCTCACTAAGAAGAGCAAGGATGAGTGACCTTCATTTTCAGGTTGTCACAGCACTTACAACATCTTGTCAGATGCTCAGGATAAGATTTTTGCAATAGAAAGGGATAAAGAGGATTTCGAAAAGCCTCTTCCCTTGAAGACTCCTAGCAAGTCTGGACTCAACTGAGGGAAGTTCTGCATGTACCACAACAAGTTTGGGCATGTCACCTCAGAGTGCTGGGCGTTGAGAGATGCCATAAAGGATCTCATTAAAAGAGGTCATGTGCATGACTACATTATGCAGCCTTCCAAACAACAATTCAAACCATCCCGATGGGACATCAAGCAAGAGCAATCTCTTATTATCAGGGCAATCTTTTGAACTCTTGTACTCATTTCTAAATTATGTATATATTTTAAATACGACTACTAATTTTTAATTTTTTGTCGAACAGGTGATTCGTGTAATTGGTACACCCCTTTTATTTGGGCACAAGATCATCCTGACCACAAGACCGGTCACCCTTTTTATTTGGGCAGAAGATTGCCCTGACCACAAGATCAGTCACCCCTTTTATTTGGGCAGAAGATCACCTTGACCATATGATCGGTTACCCCTTTTATTTGGGCACAAGATTACTTCGACCACAAGATCAGTCACACCTTTTTTTTGGGTATAAGATCACCCTGACCACAAGATCGATCACCCCTTTTTATTTGAGCACGAGATCGCTCACTTGTTAATTTCGTAACTCTCATGCGAACTTATCTATTTGGCCATGAGATCGCTCATTTGTTAATTTCGTAACTCTCATGCAAACTCAATTAAGTCACAGCTCTCATGCGAACTTATCTATTTGCCCATGAGATCGGCCCAAGCACGAGATTGCTCACTTGTCAATTTCGTAGCTCTCATGTGAACTCAATTGTTTCGTAGCTTTCATGTGAACTTATCTTATTATTTAATGATTTCCATACTAACTTGACTATTTATTTGGCCACAAGATCGGCCTGAGCATGAGATTTCTCCAATTCATAACTCATGCTATCTTCTAATTATGCATAGGTCACATAGATTGTCCAAGCCAAAAACATTTACATGAAAAAAAAAAAATTGGTAGAAATTGTAAAGAAGGGATTTTATTTATTAAAAGACCTCAACGAGGCAGATGTACATCAGAAGGCTTTGGGTAAGCTAATCAAAATACAAAAGGGAAAACCTATGACTAAGAAGAAGGACCGGCCATGGAAGGCTGCACCTTAGCCTATTAAGAGCCCATGCACCGCAACTTTCTTCTTCCAGTGCATAATCAGCGGCAGCATTACAGCTCTTTATCTTCTTTGACTACCTACTCCTCATGAAGGAAGCTAATCAAGAAGCCCCGGGAGCTTCGTCGGCCGAACGATTGCCTCACGGTGGAGCCAAGAGGACACAATCTGAGATCTATATGAGATCTCTCCATGTTAGTAGAGAAGTCAAGTTTTTCGAACACTCTATGCAGTAGACCATACACGCCTTTATGGAAGGACAAAACACCAGAAATGGTGGTGGTTTATTAGGAAATTCCATGGTTTGCTTAGTGCAATGACAAAAGGATTACCTCTCCCTTATATAGAGTCAGGGCCAGCTCCATTGAAGGATCCAGATCCATCCCCCTAACTGCCGACATTAATGGCCTCAGAAAATGCTAAGTTTGACTCAACAATAACTACCGGACACATGCCATGGGGAACCGGTCTAGAGCAGATGAAATGACAGTCTCAGGAAAAGACTAACTGATCAGAAATCAAAAAGTTTCAACTCCCAACTCGTGGATCGAGCTGAGAGTTGGAGGGCTTATGTTATATATGAAACTTGGTTTGTACTAAATGGACATGTGAGAAGCCTAAGAACGACATAGGACCAGCTTGAACAGTCTCCAAATTGCTATATTCTTTAGCTTGTGCCATGAGGTGACGTCTCCGACTCGCACTCACACTCTGCTTGAGCGAGTTCGACATTCTCATCTAGACGATGTACATGATCCCGGATCGTGCAATTTGGGTAGCAATGTGCAACTAATGACCTGAAAACTTACCAGACAGAAGACTAAATCATTCTCTCCCCCAACCTTCAAATGGGGCCTACCTGTAGAAAACAATCTGCAGTAGCTAAAAGAAGAGATTTAGTCTGTATTCCTTGTCTTGTACATTGAATGTTGATGTAACATATTTACTACACGTAAAATTACCATTGTAATCTCCTTTCCTTTATAAATATGAGGAAGGAGCCTTCTGTGAAAAGGGGAGGAGAATTCATGCCAAAACTCTACTAAAACAGAGATTGAACACTATAAATTTGTGGAAATACTATCACAATAACACGCTACCGTGGACGTAGGGTCCGATGACATCTGGATTTGGCCAAACCATGTTAAACCTTGTGTCTTTCTTTTGCTCTTCCCTTCTTCTCCATTTATCTTGCTATTTTATTATGCTTGAACTGGATAAAAGTCAGAGCCTGAAGAATCCTTTCCGTTAGCTAAAGTTTGGACCATTATCAAAATTCGACGTAAACAATAATTTAAAAAAAAAATAAAAAAAATTAAATAATTATAAATTTCAAATTGCTGTACCAATCCTTGTTATTTATTAAATTTTAAAACATTAATTTTCATGTAACTAAATGCAATGTTGCATTTTACTATTTAAAACTACACCATGCATTCCTAAAACCAATGATAAAGAACAAATGAAATTCTCCTCACTTTGTGGTCAAAAGGAGAGAGAAAAACAAAATACCTTTGACAACGAAGTTCACATAAATCAGATATTTACTTATACACCAGGAGCTAATAAGACTTATTTACCAATTTAAATGATGGACGGATGATTGATATCAATGTTAATAAAAAATTATAATTATATTATTTTTAAATTTTATAAAATTTATTGTTAGACTTAATATATTTATTACATAAATTATATTTATAAAATTTTCTTTTTATTTCACGTAACTAAACTACTTAGTCTAATTCAAACAATGATTTGTACCTACATGTCTATACATTGTGTATGATGTGACAATATATGAAACTACGATTTTATCCTAGAAATAAAAAAATGCCTAGACAATATCAATGATGGGCCATGGTCCATGTTATGCCATGACCTTTTATTAAAAAACTGTCTACATAATTTACATTTATTTATAATAGAATTTAAAATCTTATATAAACTATTTAAATTCTTTGTTATTAATTAAAGTCTAATGACTTTGATATTATCAAATCTAATAATATCATATACTTTAAAAGTCATTTTAAATATCACAAATTTTTAAAACTTTTTTAACTTAATTATATCATAAATGTCAAAAAAAAATTTCAAAGAATGTCACAACCATGGAAACAGACATAACATTTGCACTTAAAAGAAATATAGAAAAGAGAGAAATGTAAAATATGACTCACGTAATTTTCATGTGGTGTGTTAAGATTGATTTAATAAATAAAATATAAGACTTTAATTCTATTGGTCAAAAAGTAGAGAGTAGTTTTCTACTTAATAACTATCAATTTGATATAAGTTGGTTATAAAAGATATAACTGAAGAGAAAACTGGTTTTGTCTGTGCCTTTAAGGTTTTATGCTTCTATTCCCAATTGTTTATAAAAACATAAAAAATAGTAAGATTAAGGATAGATAGAGATTTCTGATTTTCTCTCTTATCTAATATTAAAGATAACAAATTGTTATAAATTTTCTCTCAATCATGGATTAGGGTATATCGTAAACCCTTTTTGTATTCTATGAAGGTTATATTTGAAAATCATGATTCTCAAGATCATCATTCTTGTATGTTGAAACTTACATGTGATATCAGAGCCTGGTTTAGGATTCATGGTTTTCCATTCATATTGTTTGATTGTGTTCATCCATGGTTCTCTCCCGAATTATTCTTGATTGTAAGATTTGAGACTTTGATTGTATGATATTTAGATGCTATTGATGAATTGTGTATAATGAGTATGATAGTGATGATTAATGATGTTTTTGATTATGATCATTTCATCCCTTAAATTTTCAAGTAAGCATGACAATTGCATATGATGAAGACAAACTCAATTTGTCCCTTATGTCAAAGTGGTCCAATCCTTAAGTTAAAGTTAGTTCCAAGTTGGATTATGTTTTTATAACAATTACTCGTAAGTTTGATGCTATATATGACAAGATATATGTTGATATTAGGGGTAATTGTGGTTCATTGTTATAGGGCATTTAAGGATTGCCCAAAGGTTGATTGTTTGTCCTTATAATTAATGAATACAAATATCAGTAATGTAAATGCATTGTTAGTTATACTTATATGTCCAAAGATAGTAATTGTTTCTAGTTGGTGCATATTTCATTGCTAAATTATATTAAGATAATGTTGGCATTATTATGATGAATGTAGTGTATTAGTGGATTTTCCAAAGGTGAACATCAATATGTATTTTATGGTTAAATGTATGGTTTTGTAAATCTATGTAGCATGTTAGTATGTAACTTAAAGCATTAATGTTTTAAGTATTTTTTTTTGCAGTACGTATGTCTATACATCCACATATCTCATCTATTCTAGTCTTCAATGGACTCAATTTCTCTGACTAGAGTGAGCAAATCCAGTTTTACCTTGGAATAATGGATTTGGCATTTTAGGTAAAGAAACTAACTGTTATTATTACTCTTAGCACTAATGAAGAGAAAACCCATTACAAGAATTGGGAAATGTCAAATAGACTAAGTCTGATGTATATGTGGATAAGTATAGCTAGCACCATTAAGTCTACTCTTCCTAAAATTAATGATGCTAAAGAAATGATGAAGTTTGTGGAAGAGAGCTCCCAAACTATGACAAGTCTCTTGTTGGAACACTGATGAGTACCTTAATGACCATGAAATCTTATGGTTCTCGTATGATGCATGAGCATGTCATTGAGATGACAAATATTGCAGTAAGACCTAAGTCTTCGGGAATGGATATGGATGAAAATTTCCTTGTGTAGTTCATTTTGAACTCCTTACCATCTAACTAAGGTCTTTTCCAAATGAACTATAACACTTTGAAGGATAAGTGGAATGTGCATGAATTGCACAATATGTTAGTTCATGAGGAAACCAGACTAAAGCATTAAGGAAATCATTCCATCACCTATGTGAACCATTAAGGAACTAGAAAGAAATTTAGAAGGAAACATGAGAAGAATGGAAAGAGACCATTGAAGGTTAATAAGCCATCATCTTAGATCCACAAGAAGCAATCAAAAGATAACAAATGTCATTTTTGTAGGAAGTCTGGACACTTCCAAAGGGATTGTCCAAAGCATAAGGTTTGGTTCGAAAAAAGGGTAAGCTTAATGCATATGTATGTTTCGAATCAAATTTAGCTAAAGTTCCTTATGATACTTAATGGATTGATTTTGGAAATATGACTCATATTTCTAATACGATGAATGGATTCCTTTTGACCTAGATCACAAGGCCAAATGAAAAGTTTGTCTTTATGGGCAATAAAATGAAGATTCTAGTGGAAGCTATCGAGACTTATCATTTAATCATTGACACCAAAAATTATTTAGATCTATTTGAAACTCTTTATATAACTAGTATATCTAGGAACTTAGTTTCATTATCCAAACTTGATAAAACTAGATACTCATCTAAATTTGGCAATGGTAGTTTCAGTTTGTATAAATATACTTGAATGATTGGTAGTGGTATATTATCTGATGGATTGTATAAGTTAAATCTTGATAATCTTTATACTAAATCACTTTTAACCTTGCATCATAATGTTGGTACTAAATGTGGTTTAGTTAATGAGTATTCCCCTTACTTGTGACATATGTGTTTAGGACATGTTTCCAAAGAAAGAATGGAAAGATTGGTAAAGAATGAAATCCTTCCAAATTTAGATTTTATTAATCTAAATGTATGTATGGATTGTATTAAAGGTAAAAAAACTAAACATATAAAGAAAGGAGCCATAAGAAGCATTCAGCTTCTTGAAATCATACACATAGATATATATACAAGCCTTTTGATGTTAGTTTTTTCAATAAAGAAAAGTACTTTATCACCTTGGTTGATGGCTTTTTATATTATGGTTATGTCTATTTGTTGCATGAGAAATTTCATGTTGTAAATGCCTTAGAGATTTTCATTAAAGAAATTGAAAGACAATTAGACAAAAAGGTGAAAATTGTCAGGTCTAATAGGGGGTGAGTATTATGGAAGATATGATGAAAATAGGCAACACCTAGCTTTGTTTGCTAAATTCCTTGAGAAATGTGGCATATGTGCTTAATACACAATGCCAGGTATGCCATAACAAAATGGTGTATTAGAAATGCGTAATAGAAATTTGTGAGATATGGTTAGAAGCATGTTAAGCAATTCTTCTTTACCCATTTCATTATGGGCTTATGCTTTAAAAAATGCCATGCATTTGCTGAATAAGGTTTCAAGTAAAATAGTTCCAAAGACACCTTTTGAACTGTGGACTGGAAGGAAACCTAGTCTAAGGCACTTGCATGTTTGGAGTTGCTAGGTAGAAATTAGATTCTATAATTCACAAGAAAAGAAACTAGATGAAAGAACAATCAGTGGTTATTTCATTGGTTATCTAGAAAAGTTAAAAGGGTTTAGATTTTTTTTTCCTAACCTTACTACAAGGATTATTGAAATTGGGAATGCTAAGCTCATTGAGAATGATGAAATTAATGGGAGTGAAACACCATGTAAAGTGGAAATTCAAGAAATGAGAGTGTAGGTTCCTTTGATTTGTATCTTTCATAAGGTTGTTGTTCCTCAAGTTGTTGAATTGGTTAATAACTATGAAGAACAACAATTAAATGAACCTATTACTCATAATAAAGTTGTAATTGATGAGATTACAGGAGATGAACCACAACAAATAGCATTAAGAAGATCTCAAAGAGAAAGGAGTCTATTATTTTTTATGATTATGTGGTATATCTACAAGAGTCTGAAGTTGACTTGGGAATAGATAATGATCGAATTACATTTTCACAAGCCATGAATGGTGATAATGTTGATAAATGGTTAGATGCCATGAAAGATGAGTTAAAATCTATGGAACAGAATGAGGTTTGGGACCTTATTGAATTGCTAGAAGGTTGCAAGAGAGTTGATTGCAAATGAGTCTTTAAGACTGTTATATGAAGAATTCGGAACACCTAAAATGGTTTGGTAACCGGCCAAACTGTGATGAGGAGTTTAGCTCATAAGTTGCTTAGAGCACTAAAACCCCAGCTCGCATCGCTAGTGACTTCTTCTGCTCAAGCTCGCTCTCTGCAACAGCGAGCTCGACCTCATCAGCCCGAGCTCACCCCTTGCAAAACCAAGCTTGACCTCGCTACCTTGAAGATAGCAGCTCCCCCAGATTGAGTGATCTGACTTGTGAGCCATAACTAGTAGCCCAAGAGCTTGCTGAATAGAAGACTAGTGCATGGGATTACCCAATAGGCACGTGGGACCCATTTTACAGAAGACAATCTGTAGAAGCCAACTTATAGGATTTTGTCTAGTCATTCTATCTTGTATATTTATATTTGATGTAATAGATTTACTGCATGTAAAATTACAATTGTAACCTCCTCTCCTTTATAAATAGGAGGAAGGAGATGAATAAGAAGGGGAGGAGAGATCACTATGCTAAAACTCTATAAAAATACCTTTAAATTTATACATTACCGTGGACGTAGAGTCTGGTTCTATCTGAATTTGGCTAAACCACATTAAAAAGCTTTGTGTTTCCTATTGCTCTTCCCTTTCTTCTTGCCTTTCGTTTTTGTTTATCACGTTTAGCAACCAGATTATAATTTGAGATCCAAGAAGAATCCTTCGTTTGCTAGATTTTTGTTTAACCAAAATCTACTGTCAATATTTTGGCACCATCTGTAGGGATCTAACCTGTTCTCAAGTTTACTTTTCCATTGCAATGGCTAGGGAAGAGCCACTAGGGCTTCAAATGCGCTGCCTAACACTCCAGAAGGTCATGTGTCAATGACAGACTCTTCCATAGCTCTTATCATTGTTGCTACCATCAATGGCATTGATGGGATGCAGACTTGGCTTTAACATTAGGAAAAGCTAGAAAATATGTTAGGTGAGCTAACTAGAGCCATCATAGCACCAGCACAAGGTGTGCAGAAGCAGGTCGAGGTTCCTGCGCCTGAGGATATTCATCTGTGGTAGCAGTTTAGACATTCAAGCAATAACGATCTGGAGAATTCTCCAGTTTGTGACTCGTAGGAGTGAGCTCCAAGTCACGGCTCTCGTGACCAGGTGGATCAGAGAATCCAGTAGTTCTCCAGCCAATGGCCTGAGGCGAGAGAGCTGCTTGTCAAAGGGCTATACAAGAACATGATCTAACTAGAGGAATGCCTTCAAGCTCTGAATGATTGAGCTCGCTACAAGGAGAGGTCGCCACTCTCCGAGGAAATTGAGACTTGGGCCCTCATTCTTAAGTTCAAGGTCCCCACGATTCCATTGTACAATGGGGATTCTAATCCATGTGGTCATCTGGACACATTCAATGTTTAGATGGACTTGCAAACATCCGACCCTCTGGTTAAATGTTGAGTTTACCTAGCTATGCTAGGAGGTATACCTCAAGCCTAGTTTAGAAGCCTCCCAGCTCACTCAATCTGTAGTTAGGAAGATTGCTAACAAATATTCATCAACCAATATTGACGCTAAAAAGGCAGTTTATTCCCCCTACCATCTCGCCATGATCTTTCAATGCCAGCCTGAGTCACTAAAGGACTACATTACCAGGTTCAGGCTAGAGGCCAATTCAATGGAGATTCCATCTAAAGAAACCATGCTAGCAACCATCTCTGTGGGACTCTACAAAGATGGAAAGCTATACAAGAGACTGTACAAGTCCCCGATGAAAAATGTCATCAAGTTTTATGAGCGAATTACTAAGTAAGTCAAATGGGAAGAGACTTTTAGCTCGGGAAAACCCGATAGGAAGGATGAGAAAGATGGCTCCTCTCACAACAGGAAGAGGGGCAATGTGGACCAAGGTGACCACTCTGTTGAGTAGATTTTGAAGAAGTCTAGAAGGCCTGAAGGCGAACAACCACAGCGTTTAGACTATCACAAGCAATACAGCATCCTATAAGACTCCAAAGATAAGATTTACATGACAAAAAGGGACAGAGAGGACTTTGGAGCACCTGTGCCCTCTAGGATCCCTTACAAGTGGAGGAACCAAGAAGAATTTTGTGCCTATCATAATGAAGCAAGCCATGGGACCTTGAATTGCCAAGCACTCAAGGACGCGATTGAAGACCTAATTAGGAGAGGCTGTCTAAAGGAGTACGTTGTGTGGCTTACGAGGTAGCAATCTCAACATCCCCAGCGTGAAGTCGGCCAAGAGACTGGGGGCTCTACCTAAGTTATACATTGATAATGTATATTGAAAATTAAGAATTAATGTAAATACTTTCCTTGGTCCTTGTTGTTTATCGATTGGCTTGATATTGTTGTCTTCTCTCTCTACTCTATTCCCTGTTATCAAGTGTTTGCAATCCCCACAGCTTGCATGTGGCTAACTCTTGTAAGCCTCTTGGATGACTTTGTGACAACCAAGGCCTTTGGTCCCATTAAGGCCTCCCAGAGCTCATTCCAAAGGAGAATTGATAAAGTTGCCAGCTCTTGAGCTGAGGCACTAGGGCTCATCCTGGAAACTTATTATCCAACTGTGACCTTTGGTCTAGTTAAGAAGTGAAGGCACTCAAAATAAACTCACCTAACCAATTCAGTTGTGTTCTCACTGAGGCGTGGAGATGCTCAAAATAAACTCACCTAACCAGTTGAGTTGTGAGCTTGCTGAGGTATAGAGATGTTCAAAATAAACTCACTTAACCAGTTCAGCTATGGGCTCACTGAGGCATGGAGATGCTCAAAATAAACTTAACTATCCAGTGCAGCTGCGTGCTCATTGAGGTGTTGAGGCACTAAAAAACGTTCACATCGCCAGCGTAGCTGCATGCTCGCTAAAGCTCAAGAATTAACAAGATTATTTGCCAAAGGCAATGGGATTATTATGATTCATAACTTTTATGGGACCAAGTGTTCGCAACTTTCATGTAACCAAGTGTTCACAACTCTCATGCGATTTGACAATTCACAACTCTCATGCAACTTTCCAATTATACATAATCCTCATGTAATTTGCTTATGCATTGCTCATCTACGAGATGTTTTACTCATATTCATTGCTTGCAAAAAGAATCAGTCAATTGGCTATTTGAGCATTTTATTGTGAATTGCAAGTGTTTACATTGCTATGCATGAAATATAGAAAGCTAGAAATAGCACATAGAAAATGACAAAAGAAGACTTTATTCATTAAAAAGCCTTAACAAGGTGAAATTACATCAGAAAGGATCAAAATACAAGTCAAAATGAGCTACAACTAGTTCTTTCTGAAAGAAAGATTGATGCATAGGAAGAAAGCTCCCACCCATCAAAAGGCCAACAGCCGAGGGGGTACTCCCTAATTGATTAAAGCTCGCAAAGCTTTTCTTCCAATGCCTTCCTTAGTAGCAAACTCATCCTGAACTCGACTCCTACTAATAGAGAGGGAACGAGCATTACCGTTCCTTATTTTTTTTGGCCAATAGCTCCTCTTCTAATTCACAAAAAGAGTAACTTAAGAAATGCCAAGAGCCTGGCTGGTGGGGCAAAAACCTTATAGAAATGCCATGATCTGAGATCCATATAAGATCCCTCCATGTTATTGAAAAAGCCAAACCATCTGGGTTCCTTATGCAGCAAGCCATACATACCCCGACGGAGAGCCAAAATGCCAAAAATAATAGAGGTTCGTCTGGAATAAAGCCAAAAGGGATTCCTTCTCCCTTAAATAGAGCCAAGTCTGGTCTCATTGAAGGGTCCAGATTAATCTCCCCAACCACCATCGTTATTTTCCTTGAAAAGGATTGATGCTAAGTTGCCAATAATAATGAGACACGTTCCACGGGAAATATGGCCTAGAACAAATGAAATGATAGTATTAGTGAAGACTTTGACTAAATGGCTTCTGAGGAGTTTCGACTACCAGCCTATAAAGTGAGTTAAGAGTTAGGGGCCTTATATTATATGAAGAATTTAGAATGCCCGAAATGGGTTGGCAAGTGGCCTAACTGTGATGAAGAGTTCAACTCACAGGTCGCTTAGAGCACTAAAACCCCAACTCGTGTCACTAGTGACTTCTTCTGCTTGAGCTCACTCTCCGAAATAGCGAGCTCGACCTTGCCAACCTAAGCTCACCCCTTGCAAAATCAAGCTTGACCTCGCTACCTTGAAGATAGCAACTCCCCCAGATCGAGTGATCTGACTTGTGAGGCATGACCAGCAGCCCGAGAGTTCATTGAATAGAAGACCAGCGTATGGGATTACCCAGTAGACATGTAAAACCTATTTTGTAGAAGACAATCTATAGAAGTCAACTTACAGGATTTTGTCTGGTCATTCTGTCTTGTATATTTACATTTGATGTAATAGATTTATTGCTTGAAAAATTACAATTGAACCTCCTTTCCCTTATAAATAGTAAAAAGGAGATGAACAAGAAGGGGAGGAGAGATCACTGTGCTGAAATTTTGTAAAAACACCTTCCAATTTATATATTACCATAGATGTAGGGATCAGTTCTGTTTGGATTTGGCCGAACCATGTTAAAAAGCTTTTGTGTTTCCTATTGCTCTTCCTTTTCTTCTTGCCTTTAGCATTTGTTTATCACGTTTAGCAACCAGATTACAGTTTGAGATCCAAGAAGAATTCTCCATTAGCTAGATTTAGGTTTGACCAAAATCCACTATCAACAAAGATCAAACATGACATTCAAGTTAACCTAGAAAGGATTCAAGGCCAGACTAGCTACCAAAGAGTTTACTCAAAAAGGTGATGTTGACTATAAGGAGACCTTTTTACCAGTTTCTAAGAAAGCTTTGTTTAGAATTATCATGGCATTGGTGACTTATTATAATCTAGAGTTGTACCAAATGGATATGAAAACTACATTTCTAAACAAGAATTTAAAGGAAGAGATTTATATGTACCAACGAATGGGGTTCAAAGAAAAAGGAAATGAACACATGGTATGTAAACTTAAAAAGTCAATATATAGACTTAAACAAGCTTCCTGACAATGGTATCTTAAGTTCAATGTTATTGTTGTTTCCTTTGGTTTAAGGAAAACAAAATTGACCAATGTATATATTTGAAAGCCAGTGGGAGCAAGTTTATTTTTTTATTCTATATGTTAATGATATCTTGCTTGCAGCTAATGATCTTGGTCTATTACATGAGACTAAGAAGTTTCTCTCTAGTAACTTTGAAATAAAAGATATAGGTGAGGCTAGCTTATCTAATTGGGATATTCACAAAGATTGTTGGGTTTGTCTTAGAAAGCATATATAATAAAGTTTTAGAGGGATTTAGGATGGAAAAATGCTTAGCATTTCCTGTCCAATTCAAAAAGGAGACAAGTTTAGTCTCAGGCAATGTCCTAGGCATGAGTTAGAATGGAAGTAGATGGAAGCAATTCCATATGCATCTATTGTTCGAGCTTAATGTATACTTAGACTTGTACAAGACTAAATATCGATTTTGCAATTAGAATGTTGGGTAGATACCAAAGTAATCCAGGGTTAGATTGTTGAAAAGCTATAATAAAAGTTCTAAAATACTTGCAAAGAACAAATGATCACAAGCTTACTTATAGGAGATCTGATCATCTTAAGGTGGTAGGATATTCAGATTTAGATTTTATTGGCTATATGGATACAAGAAAATCTACTTTCAATTGTTTGTATCCCATAGTTAAAGTTTTCATGGAAAAGTATGAAGCAGTCATTCATTGCTGCATCCACTGGAGGCTAAATTTTTGGCATGTTTTGAGGCCATAGTTCAAGCTAAATGGCTATGGAATTTTATTTCAAGACTTAAGGTAGTTGACAGTATTGCCATGCCATTGAAATTTAATATGATAATTCTACAATTGTCTTCTTTTCTAAGAGCAACAAGTATTCCAAAGGTGCTAAGCATATGGAATTGAAATACTTCATTAAAGAAGAAGTTTAGAAATGTAAAGTGTCAATAGCACACATTATCACCAATCTTATGATTGCCAATCCTTTGACAAAAAGGTTACCAGCCAAGACATTTACTGGTTATATTGAAAGTATGGGCATTATGTCTAGCAGGGAATTTAAACATTATTGTTACTATTTTAGTATTAATGTGTATTTGACACTCTAAGTTCATTAATGTACAAGTTTTTGATTTGTTTTGTTTTCTATTATTGTGTACATATATAGTTTAGAATGTTTAAAACTGAAGTTGCCTTTGATAAAGACATTATTGTTAAGCCAATTATGTACTTCTCATTAAAATATCATGTCAAGGAGAAGGCTAATATCATAGTACATGGAAGGGACTATGTTGATATGATGACGTATAATTGCCATGACTCTTGTTAGTTTTATTCTTAATTATGGCTTATATCGTGACCAATGTATACAAGAATTGGCCTCCTTATATGCACATTAAGTATAGTATTTATTAAATCATGAAAAGGGATAGCATTACATAAGCCAAGTGAAAGCATGTAAGATATGGTTCACGTAATTTTCATGTCGTGTATTAAGATTGATTTAATAAATAAAATATAAGGCTTTAATTCCACTAGTAAAAAATTAGAGAACTAGTTTTCCACTTGATAACTACCAATTTGATGGGAGTTGGTTATAAAAGATATATCTGAAGAGAAAACTGGTTCTGTCTCTGCTTCTAAGGTTTTATGCTTCTATTCTCCATCGCTTAAAAGAATGCAAAGAATAGTAGGAGTAAGGGATAGATAAAGGTTTATGATATTATCTTTTGTCTGACATTGAAGATAACAAATTGTTATCAATTTTCTCTCAATCATGAATCAAGGTATGTCTCAAATTTCAAAACTTCTTGTTCACATTGAACAAATAAACAAAAAAGAAATGCAAATTTTATAGAAAAGGCTAAAAAAATTGTGAGCAAATATAAGAAATTTGTGTTTAACCAAAAAAATCAACCTCAAATATGATAAATAAAACTCAACAAAGAAAGAAGTACAAAAAAAAAAGTATATTAGACAATTGCAATCTCACCTTTAATGAAAACTCTCAATTTTTTTTAATAAAAACTAATTTTTTATGATATTTTGATGTTTGTAATGAGATAGACAAAAAAGGAGAAAAAAATTAAGATGTAGATTTTGTATTGGTTTCTAGTTAGGTTTTCATGTAAGATTGGTCTTACTTTGGGGTAATATAAAATTTAAATATAATTTGACTTAAAAATCTTTTTTTTTTTTACATAAACAGTGAAGAAATTTGAACCTATTCAAATCCTTTATCACTAGACTACCACCTAGTGGCTTTAAAAATCTTACTTCTAACTTAATAAATAAATATTTAAGGAATATTTCATTATATTCCTAATAAAATATGGTTAATCAAAGAAAATGTAAGGTTTCAAATTAGAGGAAGGTCAATATAATTTTTGTATGCCTCAAATGAGGTCAATGTATTTTTTTCAAATAAAAAAGTTAGATACATTATCATTCATTAGGCTTGTTTGCTATAAAAATGAGATAATTAATTATTAATAATTAACTATAAATATCTAATTTATGTTTAGTAATATCATGTGATAATTAATTATACATAATATATTTTTATTTGGATGATATATATACAAAAAAAATTTTAGTATTAAATTACTAAAAAGTGCACTAAAGAAAGAGAAAGTAATATAAGTTCTTGTCATGATTATTAGGATAAGGACAACATGACAAAAGGAGAGAAAAATGAAGATAAGATGGATGCAAATCTGAATAATTATCTTTTTATAATTTTTATTAGAATAAAAATTATTTAAAATACATTTTTATTTAATTAACACTACAAGAAACTCACAATTTTCTAACGAAATATTCCAACGGATTAAATTCTGTTGGAATATTCCAACGGACTTGTTCCATTGGAATATTCCAACGGATTTTACCACGGATCCAGAAATCCGTTGCATTACTCTAACAAATTTTCCCACGGACAGACGGTCCGTTGGAATTATTCTAGCAGAAATATGTATCCATTGCATAATCTGTTAGAATATTCTAATGGACTTATTCCGTTGGAATGTCCGTTAGAATATCCTTAAGTTAAACGGCGCGTTTTGATTATTTTTTTAATTCCAACGAAAATTTTCCATTAGAATTTCCGTTGGAATTTTTGAAACCCTTAAATCGTCCCTAAATTCATTTTCTGCAGAATCGCGCAGAAGCAGAACCACGTAGCAGCAGCTCAATCCGTCATCGTCCGCAGTAGCCCGTCGATCGTCTGTCGTCGTCGATTGTTCTGGTATCAAGGTACAAGGGTTTTTTAGTTAATTTTGGTTTTTTTTTGTATTTTCTGATTCTCCGATTCTGTGGTTCTTTGTTTAATTTTTTTTTTTTTTTTTTTCAAATTTTTTTGTGTTTTTGCTACATGTTTGGTTTTTTTTTTTTTTTTTTTTTTTTTTTTTATAAAT
>JANHAO010004259.1:0-24525 GCA_026873985.1 Saraca asoca
TGACAATTGATATTTTGAAATTATTTTAAGATTATATGGGCTAAACGGGTAAGCATGTTTTCATGTTTTAAAATAGTTTTGAATACGATTTACAAATGAGTTTTTGAGGGGATTGTTTACTCACTGAGTTTCATAGAAACTCACTTGTCTCTTTTTCCTAATTTTTCAGAGCTAGAAGCCTCTCCAGCCTTCCCGTTCCATAGACCACCATCCTCAGAGATTAAAATGTATAAAAATGGTCTTGTGCCTTGGCAGTTGGATAGGGATACATAGTGCATTGTGTGTGTGATTGAGTCCTGAATGCCTAATACATTATTGTTGTCTAGTCTGCACCACTGTGCATCTGTTTATTTGTTGTACGGGTTTTTAATAGGTGTGTGGCCTTTGTTATGTATAAAGGCCTTGGGCCTGGGCTTTCAAATTATAGGGGAAATTCTGTCAAAATTTCAGTAGAAATAGATGTGTGTTCATGAGTTAGTATGCATAGTCAGGCTTATAGGGAATTTTCTAAAGGTGGCCTTCTACACCGGTCACATGCCCGGGGTTAGGGCGTGACACTTTCTATGTAGCAATGTTACTGCTAGGAGCATTAGATGTCATAATGTGTTGAGCATTTTCTACAATATTGAAGAAGACAGCTCTTTGCTGGTTTATGAGATTGAAGCCCAATATGATTAGGTAATTTTGAGACTTAGCTAATCAGTTTTTAGCCTATTTTGTGACTTTAAAGTGCATAAGAAGACTAGTATATCCTTGGTGACAATCAAGCAAGGCAAGAACAAACCATTGAAGGAGTACCTTGGCCGTTTCAACTAGATGACCCTTGAGATAAAAGATCTAAAAGAAGCAGTGGCAATGCACTCGATCTTGATAGGACTGAGACAAGGGGATTTCTCCAAGTTGCCAACAAAGAAACCGGTAGGTAACCTTGCTGAACTACTAACTTGATCGACCAAATTCATAAATGTTAAAGAGATTGAATGTGTGAAGATGTAAGTTGATCAAATAGGAGAAGATCAAAATTGGATGACAAAAATGACCAAAAGGATCACTTTTTCATAAAGCAACAATTCATAAATTACACATCGCTAAACGTATCATTAAAAACAATCATGGATGATATCAAGGTAATGGAATTGATGAAATTACCACCACAAAGGAGCCAAAGGCCACCATCACCAAGGACAAACAAGTATTACCTTTTCCATAAATATTGGTCCTACAACACAAATGGATGTGTAAATTTAAAGAACAAAATTGAGGCCTTAATAAGAAATGGATATCTATAGTATTATAAAAGGCAAGACCAAGATGATAACCAATAATCATAAAGAAAGGGAATGATCCCAATCACACTTCCTGAACCCTAAAATAAATAGTTGATCTAAAGAATATGAAAGTAATCTGATTGCAATTGCAGGTGTGATCAAGACCATCGTATGAGGTTTTATAGGAGAGGAATAACAAAGAATGCAAGAAAAAGACACTTGCACTTGGTAATGGTTACAAGTGAGAAAAAGTCTAAGCGACAACCGAATCTTGTGATATCTCTTTCTCTGAAGAAGATTATATCCCTATCTTTGATCAAGAGCATGATGATCTGATGGTTATAACAACACTCATCCACAATTATGCAATTAAAAGGATATTGGTTGACCAAGATAGCTCTGTAGACATTTTATACAATCATACTGCAAAGGTCATGCACATTTCAGCAAGTAAACTCACATCTTATTAGGGACATTTGATTAGATTTTCAAGAAAGCAAGTCTCATTGTTAAGGTCAATCAATTAAGGATGTTTCTAAGAACATGGCCTCAAGTGCAGAATCTAGATGTCAAGTTTTTTTGTATTAAAGGCATAACTTGTCCCCATCAGCAACAATATTGGCCAAGTTAGAGCTAATCAATGCACTATACAAAGATGTTATATGAACAGTCTAAAGGAAGGCAGGCACCCAAAACTAAAGAACAAATACAATTGGAAACATGACTAATCAATGAAAAGGCACTGATCGCCGAATCAAAGAAGGAAAAGGTGAAAAGCTAGTGCAATTTGATCTGGTGAATTTTTTATAAATATTTTAATGAATTTGTTTAACTTATTGCCTTTTGATTTATGAATATCAATGAATTTGAATAGCAAAAATATAAGTGTTTTCACATTGCTGTGAAAATAAGTCATTCAATCATTCCACATCAAATAAAAGGTTTGATCAAACTAATAAGCAAAGCATTCAAGCACAAGCTTCTCAAAATAATGACGTAAGTCACCAAACGAGCATAATTCACACTCAAAGCATTTGAGCACAAGTTGCTCAAAATAACAGCATAGGTCACCAAATAAGTATGATTTGCTCTCAAAGCATTCAAGCACAAGTTGCTCAAAATAACAGCGTAGGTCACCAAACGACTATAATTTGCTCTCAAAGCGTTTGAGCACAAGATGTTCAAAATAATAGCAGAAGTCGTCAAATGAGCATAATTTGCTCTCAAAGCATTTGAACACAAGCTACCCAAAATAACAGTGTAAGTCACCAAATGAGCATAATTTGCCCCCAAAGTGAACAAGCTCGAGACTTCTTGGAATAATGATATGAAGCGATCGGACTCTATGAATACTTTGCTTGATTAAAAAATGCCAATTAAGCAACTCAATTGAAACAATCCTTAGATATGATCAGAATAAGATGATGAATGAGTTTGAATTTTAAAAATCATCAAAGAATTGCTTACAATGGAAGCAAAAAATTGCTTAAGAAACTTTACAAAAGGGACTCAGGAGTCTCAAGTTATAGTTGAAGAAGTATCCAAGAATGAGAAAGTTGGTTATGGACAACCAAAAAGGAAAAGAAACTATAGAGGGTATACTTCAGGTTGCCATTGTGAAAATAATTTCTATAAAAGGTCAATTGAAAGTCAATCAGAAATTGTTAAAAGCATCAAATTGATAGGTCGACTAAAAACCCCAGAATGCTATATTAGATTATCAGGGATATTTACCAAGGTAAATTCAAAAACAAGTTTAAAACTTTCAAAATAAAATAAGGCTCAATTTTATTGAATAGTCATATGATCCCAATTTTACAAAGGTCATTACACTAAACAATCTTCTTTAGAGTTTATATTGTGATACATTTAGAAATTGAAAGATATATCTACTATGGAATGCTCCAAAGGAAAAGATAAAAGCAAGAGGACAATGTTTTAGAAAAATATTATGGTTGTGTTGTCTGTCTTAGATAATTGCTCATTAATCAGCTCATTATTGTCATCTAGATTTACTCTTATGAATCTCCTTTGTTTTTCCTAGTTGGGCCACACCACCAACAAGGGGTAACCAATCAAATTAGCAAGAACTATTTTTGGGAAATTCTATTACGAGTAGAAAGTAATTCATTAAAATACTCCAAAATCGACTGTTATTTAGGCAAAAATACATTTTGACAACAAAAATGATTTCAAAAAATTGGAGAATGCAAAATTTTGCAACCGAGAGAAAACAAATCTTTGTAAATCTTGAAGAATAAATGGTGATTTTTGTACAAATCCCTTCTACCGTCATTATACACATAATAACAAAGCAATGTCTAGTTTTGAATCTTCTAGGTAAAGTCATTGCAGTAACCAAAAAACACCAAATCCTCTCAAGGCAACCCTCATTTTTAGGTAGTGTCCAAGACTTTTTCGACAAAAACAAAAGAGAATCAGGGAGGATTAAGGAACAAGGCATGAGTTTGGCATAGGAAGGAAAAAAATTATAACCCAAAGAAGTCCAAACCAAAAGTCCACATTAAAAGAATCAGATGGTTAGGAAATAGGCATGCCCAAACTACAACATTAGCTAAGGAATGGTAAACAATTTGAAAAAGTTTAGTAATAATTAAGAATAAATTGGTTCCTAAGAAATGGATATGTGATGTAATTTTTAGTAAAAGGGTTTTGATGACAGTTAATTGTCAATAGCAAGTCCAAGGCAACAAAAAAGAACACAATGAATGGCTAGAGATCCATGGTAGGGGTAAGCTTGGGTCAGTCAGGAGTGGTTTATATAAATTTTTTTTAGCCGAACCAATTTTTTTGGTTTATAGTTCAATCAACCCAACATTAATCGATTCAAATTTAAAACCAATTTTAACCGCTCAAGTCAATTTAGAGTATTTTCATATGGTTAATATTGGTTTGGACATGTTAAAGGTCTTTTTTCTTTATTTTTTGTGTGATTAATATCATTAAAAGATGTTACATGTAATTGCAAAAATATTACAATTTCAATGTTTAATATAAATTATCCTACAATTGTCATGACCTATATACAATACATAGTTTCACATTAATAAAATATGAATTCATAAAAATTATGCATTACACTACGCACATTATTTGCTCAACTATACATTAATTAATAAAAATATGTTACATAATGACAATTATCATACAATCTCATAGTGTACAAACAATCAGTGGTACACTATACTATACACATTCTTCAATACATATTCAATGGGAAAACACAATAGTAAATAAAGATTTTTATTTGATTGAGGGATAAAACTTCGAGTAGGTTTGGTTAGAAATGGTTAGAATTTTTTTAAACCATTATTAACTAAAAATTAATTCTTTAAAAAAATTCACTCATTTTAAATCATGTCTAAATTTTAACCACTTTTAACTATTAAATTTTGGTTTAATTCGATTAAGTTTTTGTGGTTTTATTATTATTATTATTTTGCCTAGCCCTAATCAATAGTTAGACCCTACTTTGAGTGATCAAATGCTAAAGAAACCGATCCAAAATTAAGTCAAGGTCATCAGCTACTTGACAAACCTCTCTCAACCATTTTGAAAAAGGTTACTACTAAATATACGGCCAAAGTCCAACTTAACAAAGGTTTGGTTAATTCAAAGGTTTTGTATAATTTAAAACCTTAAGTCCAAGTTTTCAAAATTAATAAGACAAAAATCGAACACCGCAAAGTTAAAGAAAGTTTTTTTTTTTTTGACATTTTTCTTTAAAAATAAGTTTCTAATAAATATAATTAAATGTATATATTATTGTTTTAAGTTTTATATATTTGATAATTAATAAATTTTAATATCATATGCATACTCTTTTATTTATTTATTTTTATAAGTAGAGGGGCAGAATCCCAACTGAGACACTGAACCATCAACATCCTCATTAAGCATGTCTAACAAGAAATACTTCCTAACACACAAAGCATGATATGGAAAAATACTAAAATCTAAATGCATCCTGTTAGCAAAAAAATATTAAAGTTTGAATGCATCCCTTAGCTTATACAGTCATAGCATGAGCATAAGAATTGGTTTTGCTTCCAATATAAGAATTATGCACCCTATTAAAAACCCCCCAACAAGTCAATAACCATTTCCACAAGACTCTGAATCTGAGATGGCACACAACAACTTCAATTCACTAGTAACGCAACCTGCATCAATTAGATTCTACTACCACTTCCTTCATTCCATTGTCTTTAGCAAGGGACAAAGAAGAAAAATTACCCTAAATTTCAACTTCCAAAACAATAACAGCTCCAACATACCAAGGAAAACCTATAATCCAAGCCCCAACACTATCCTAAGTAACACCACCACAAACTCACAGGTTCAAATCTAAGCTACTTAGAACTGCATTAACATTCCATTTGATTGTAGAAAACTCAAGAGGATTCCAAGCATGCAGATGTTAGCTAAAATCAAATTGATTCTTTTTCTGCAAAATTATTAAAGGCTCGAGACAACTTATTAACAAAAAAAATCATAATTTTAAAAAATAAATTTGCTACACTCCCCTTAGGGGTATCAAAAACCAGTTAGTTTCTATGCTTCCAAATCAACCAAACATCCAGATAACAAACCATTTACCACTTTTATCTTGACTTAGATCTCAAGATAAATTCATCAAAAGTCAATCTGAAATAGATGCTTAAAAAAAACTTGACCAAAACCTTTGAACAACCAAGTGAATGAGGTTATGAACCTCCAGGTAATCTATAACACCCCTTAGAGTTAACATGACTAGATTTGAACATAGGTCTGGAAGCGTAACTCTGTCACACCCCAATCTAGGGAACGTGATCAGTGTAAAATATCATCATCAAGAACCCCCTCCATTAAGAAACCCCCTACAAGCCTTACAATGTCAATAACATATCAAGGACTCACTATTCTATTAATCCACAATGAAATATTTATATATATATATATTAAAAATTCTAATAAAAATCTAACAAAGTTTCCTATTTTTTGAATACCTGGCCTCAAAGCCTATACATTAGACAAGGGTTATATGCCCACTACAACCTGTACAGTGATACAAATAAATACAATGACCCAGATTACACAATTTACATTCTACTGGGCACTCATTAACCACATCACATACATATACATTCCTACCAATTGCCAAACTTTACATCACAGTTATATCTTAAATCTCTGCTGGGTGTGATCCACTCAGTCAATGAGTAGATCCTGAGTCAAGACAGCATCGGAGAATAATAAGAATATCCTCAGACTCTAAAAAACATGGAAATGAAAGAGTGAATTTCATAAAAACTCAGTGAATAAACAATCTCATGATCACCCAAAAATCTTATTTAAAAAAAATGTTCGAAAGTATATAAATATATATAAATATAGCCGTGAAGATATGCTTACCCATTCTACAACCATAATCTCAATATACATTTGAAAATTATAATTCAACAAGAAAATCAAGTAAATAAGCATATGATGTTCAATATCATAAAGGTAAACATCAAAAAATGCTACTGTGGAAAATACATTAACCATGATCTAAATATGCGAGAAAGCCAACAAGCTTTCTAACATTTCATCAAATCTTAATATAATAAAATATTCAACTGGATTTCTCAAAGAATAAATTTAAAATGATAACTGTTCTGATATAAACATAATTCCTGTCATAAGCTATCCAACATGTCTGCCGGATGCTAATGAACGTATACATCCCTACTTTTCTCTATCCTTATTAGCTCCACCCCGGGCTATTTATTCTTTACAAGTGTATTTGAGGGTTACCAATAAATTTTTCAATGAATCCAGTATCTCAAATCAATATTCTAAATCTATCATGTAGCATGAAACTCATTATTCGGGTAAACAATATTTTTCAAAACAGACATAAACATGTTATGCATTTCCATATCCATTTATTATATAGAAAAGTAGTATCATCAATTTCAATAATATAAGGTAAGGTGAAAATGCATAATTTTACCACGGCAATCTATTTCATATACACATACAACATGTAACTATACTTTCAAAATCACTTTAATATATAGGAAAAATCTCATTATTTAAAAGGATTTATAACATTTCATATAATAAAATTGTTTCATATTTACAAATTAGATTATTAAGTGAGAATGATTGTCCAATCATCTTAGAAAGTTAGATCGACCAATTGGAAAAATTAAGCCACTCAACCTAGTTGGATTTTTCAATCGAATCCCCAAAGATCTGACGTTGACGTGCTTAATTTGTCAAAAGGAATTTATCTGGAGCTAAAGAATAATAATATTTCAGCATACCTCAACTTTAAAGATTAGGGTTTCTGGTAGGGATTTCTTAAAGACTTAATGTACAGTTCTTATAAAATAAATCTTTTGTTCTAGAAATACTTACCAACCTTCAAAGTGCAAATGGGCAGCTCGGCATCGGCCGGATCGCCATCGACAAGCTAATGGAGGAGCCAACTGAATCAAGCCCGAAATAGGGGAGGGAAGCTGCTACCGTCGGTCGGAAGAGAGACGTCAAAGAACAAGAGAGAAAACGTCACCAAGGTCGCTAAACAGAGAAAGAACAAAGATAGACGCTAGATGGAGGAGGAAATTCATAGGTGAAGGAGGTCGACTGAAGTAGTTCACAGCAAGGGAAGCTTCGAGAGAAAAGCTAATCGTAAGGAAAAATCTCAATTAGGGAAATTTTATACATAAGGCCAAATGAGAAAATTTGCACTTTGACCCTATCGACTTTCCACCGACTTCAATAAAGACCTTCTGAAAAATAAGAAATTACGTTATGACCCTAATGAAATTAAAGATTTTCACCTTGATCCCTTAATAACTTTTTTTTCTTGAGGTAGTATAAACTAATTGACCATAGACATGGTCCTTATGGGTGGACCAGCCAGTTGACCGGTGTAACATCCCCTAAACATAGGCTTAGACTAAAGTGAGTTAATTAATGTAAAAGGTAATAAAATGAAATTTCATAATTTAAAACCCAAATCATGATAGGACTACATAACATGTTAGGGCAAGGTCCTGGGTAGTGAAAGGCCCCAAGAATTGGACCAATCAATTAAGTAGATCCAAGAAGTGGTCAACCATGCAGTATAAACATAGCAGGGTGATCGATCGTACACAGTACAATTGATCGGCCATTTTTTCTTGCCTATAAAAGGAGTAGTCCCTACAACATTTTCTACAACTCTTATTTGCAATTAAATAGGTATTAAAGAGTGTTGCTCATCATAAAGGGATTCTAGTTTAGGCTTAGAAAGGTCTAATTCTCTCAATTTATTTTTCTCCTTAGTTTTGATTTCTTCTTTTGATTGTTGTAACTTTTCCAAGAGTCAAAGGTTCTAATCAAAACTAGGATAAGAGCTCCAAAAGTAAGTTTAAGGGATTTCTCTCCTACCAAGGTGAGTAAGATTCTACCTTTTTGGCTCCCTTTTCATACAAAGTTATATTTTTAAAATTTTCCAAATGTTTTTTTATTGTTAGATATAGATAATGTAATTAAAGAAATAGTCCATTAGAAAACGGTCAAAAACATTACAAGTAAGAGATTATAAATTAAACTTAAAATGAAATAATTGAAATCAAGCTTAAGTTAGAATATATATGGGGAAGATAAATTTAGATTAGCATTTAAGAATTATTTTATTACATAATTATGTGTTTACTTGAATTTATACACACACACACACGTGCATGTGTGTATGAAACGAATTCTGTATAAGAATGTAAAAACAATTCAGGTTTTGGATTAAATTAAAAATCTCGACTTTGTATATGCATATGAGTACAAATATTACAAATTATAAAAAGTTATTAAAATCAATTTTTATGATTTATGTAAATTATGATTTATGAATGTTAAAATTCTATTTCCTCAAAATATTTATGTATTAATTAATTATTTATGTTTTTGAAATATATTAAATTATTAGTTTTTATTAAAATTAATAAAATTATTATTTTAAAAGTATCCTATTTTATTTACATAAATTTATAAATTCATTTTTGTTTAATTACATATTATTATACATTAACAATTCCAATTATTTTCATAAAAGAAAAATTTCTTTCAAGAACAATATTTTATAATCACATCAATATATAGAAATTAATATAAAGGATAGGAATAAGATGACCATGCTTACCATGGTAATTAAATATGTTAAAATAAGTTAAGGTACAACAATAACGTGAGATGAAATGTGTGTATGTATATGTATGTTTGTGAACTGATAAGGAATATTAATAAACCTATGTATATTAGGAGATGTACATAAGATTTCCCATACAATAGGATATTACGGGCAAATGGTCTCCCAAAGAATGAGAGGTCATGGGACAAAGTCACCTATGTGACAAAAGGTCATGAGATAAATATTTCTAGAAACAATATAAATGAAATGGTCCCACAAGAAAATACGGCACAAAAAAACATTAGAACATCTTTCCCCAACAAACCTCATTGTTATAATAATAATAATAATAAAAAAGGAATCTTTACATGGTTTTCTAATATGACTTAGTAAAGTAAGTTATGTAAACTTTACACAACCATTAGTAAAAACTTAGAAGAGCAATGATTATATTTCCCACTATATATGATTCACGAATGAATAAGTAGTAAAAAAAGTTAAGGATATATTATAAATATGAAGACCATACTTGAAAGCTTTAAAGATGGTTGTACAATATTATTTTTTAATATATTTCAAAATTATATTCTTCCACCATATATATATAATGTTATGCGATTATATCACATTCAACCCAAAGTTAGGTTGATATTTTGCTCGTTAAGTCATCGTACTCACCTCATTTATTAATATTTTAGATTAATTAATTTGAAAGGGTTATTCTAATGAGAAGATTCTCTAATTATTGCATATATATCATATCAAATATGTGGTTCTCTTGATTTTCTTTCAATGGTTAGTGTCTGTTTAGCTAAATATTGAATCCTTAATTCTGATTATGATTTTTAGAAATGATTTTATTTTAATTTTAGAAAATTATTTATTTCAAATGATTTTTATTAAAAACTTGCATATCATAAATTTTAAGAAAAAAGATCCAAAAGATATGATTTTCATACTATTTTTAAATTTTCAAAATTATAAAAAAAAAAAGTTTAGCAAAAGATTACTCATAGGTTGCAAATCATCATAGAGTGATTTATGTCAATCATACCTCTAAATTTTGAAATGTGACAAGTTAATATCAAAGAAAGGAAAAATAGTCAATCCCTAAAAACTCTCGCACGTGAACAATAACAAAGCATGACAAGGCATAACTCTCAATCCAAGGACTTGCATAAGGTATGGTAAATGACTCAATTAGTATAATTACTTTGATAGACACTTTAAAAAAAAGTGTATTTAACAAGAATTATTTTTATATTTAGCAACAATTCATGTATTTAACAAGAATTATTTTTATATTTAGTGGCAATTTGGCTAAAACCACCACTAACCAAAGTGTCAATAAAACGTTTCACAATAGCCGCCAAAACCATTGTAGATACATGAATTGAGAAAATTTTAGTGGCCATTTCCCTCAATAGCTAGAATTATCAACTCAATGACAATTTTTTTTTATACCTAACAACGATTTAAACTTACAAAAAAAATTAATTTTAACAATTTATTACAGATTTGCAAAACAATAATCATTTTTCAAAATAATTTTTGACAACTTTAATGATAAATTTTAAGTTTTTAAAAAAGAATATTTCAATTTTTCAAGACAATTTTGCATATATTTAACGATGCTTTTTTATAAAATTTTTTTAAAAAAAATTATTTTAACATCTTTTTTTTTTCAATTTTTACCAATGATTTTGATTCTTTTTCAATTTTTTGGCCATTTTTAACAATTTATACCCATCACCAAATACATTTTTTTGAATTTTTTTTATTTTTATTACCTGCTTTAATTTTCCATACATTATAATCCACTACAAGAATAATTTACAACAAATTCATATATTTTAATACAAAATAAAATAAATTGATATTTCATGTTAATAATAAGAATCCAAACTTTTTTTTTGTCAAATACTAGAAGTAATAAATTTAAATATAATTTGATAACCATTCAAAAGTCCACTAATCCAACAAAACGAATTTTAAATTCAACTCTATGTGCTCAAAATCACAGCAATGTACTTATGGTGATGATATGTCATGACTAACGGAAGAAAAGTACCTTATTTTTGTGATATATCCACTTCCTAACTGTAAAATAATAAAACCATATACTTTTTCAAATTATTTTTAAAATAAAGTCTGAGATAATGGAAAACAGAAACAAGTAAAATTATACACCATATATGGTTTTTTTTTTAATAAAATAAAACCATATGTTGAGATTCCTGTAGCAGTTTGGAAAAGGACCTTCTAAATTCCTTCCCTTTTTGTCTTGTATTCTACTCCTCGACTCGCCCCATCTTTTTGTTTCATAAAAAAGAAAAATGCCATTTACTTTATTACTACCAAATAAAACCTCTTGCTCAATCACATCATGTTTTAATCTGTATAGTTGACACTAACAGGTTGCATAAATAAATAAATAATCACGTAAAATTAGTTAATTAATTAGTCAAAATAAGGAATCAATAGGGCTTTTTCTAGATAAGTGTAAATTACAGAATACAGGAAAAAAAAAAGTCACACTTACGAGTTAATCTGAGCACTCAAAAATCTGCAACCAATGATGTGTCAAAATACTATTTTTTCTGCTAAGCATGTGCGCTTTCAGCTAAATAAATCAAAATTACAAAAGAGACCGACTATGATGCATCACTAAAAAACTGGTGTAAATATACACTACCTAATCAATGGATGAAATTCAATATTAGGCCAAATATAATCTGTTAATTCATATTTATGGATTGCCCCATTCTTTTTAAAATAAAATATCTTCACATCTATCATTCACAATTTTTCCTTATTTTCTTTTCAAACTTCTATCTTTTTTTTTTAATTATTGAATGCATATTTTCATGTCAATAAATACATCCAACAAAACGATAGTTGTACTCTTCGTGTGTGATTTAGAACTAAATCATACAAAAAAGAGGACACACCAATTTATCGACATCAGATTTGAATCATATATGTATTGCAACTCCACTTTTCCACTTACATTTTTACACACATTCACTAGTTATTAATTAATATTTTTTATTATTTTTTTAACCATACTTTTTACTTTTGAATAACCTCTATTCGTGCTAAAAAATTCGTACACACTTACAACCTTTTGTAAAAAGTTAATTTTGAATGATAAAATTGTAATTCTTATATACTTATTACATGTAAAATTCATACACATTTGTAACCTTTTGTAAAAAGTTAAAATATTTATATTAAAGTTTTATAAAAATTTATAAAAAATTTTAGCACGTATAAAAGTTGTCCAAAAATAAAAAATATAGCTAAAAAAAATAATGAAAAATATTAGTTAACAATTAATTAATGTGTAAAAATATAGATAGAAAGGTAAAATAACAGTACATATGTAATTCAAATCCGTTGTTGGTAAGTCAATATATCCTCTTCTTTATATGATATCAGCTTAAAACCACACATGAAGAGCACAACTACCACTTTGTAAGATATGTTTATTGGCATGAAAAGATACATTCAATAATTTAGAAAAAAAAAACTAACAAAAATTTGAAAAGAAAAGAAGGAAAAATTACGGATGATAAACGTGAAGATATTTTGTTTCGAAAAGTATGGGGTAATATGCGGCAATTTTAAATATGGGGGCAATTCATAAATATAAATTAGCATATTGCATTTGACCTAAGATTAAATTTCAGCCATTGATTAGATAGTGTATATTTACACCAAATTTTTACTAGTGCACCACAGACATTCCTATTACAGAATTACACATAGCCAACTAAAGACATTACATTTATATTAATCAATCACATTTATAAAGGAAGAATATGATGAAAAAAAAAAGACCACTGAATAAATTACAATGATAATGTGCATGAAAGATGAGCATTACCTGTGTATCAAGCACAGAAGGTGACAATACATATCCAAACCTCCTAAGAAGATTGGAGTGCGTTTTGCCTAAAATTGCAAAAGGAATATAGGTAAATTACTTTGAAGTTTTTATTTTTCATATATAACAATGGCAGCAGGCTATGCATTGTGGCCACAAAACATAGGTCCCCTGTAAAAACCCTAAATAAAAAAAGCGTGTGACTATATTCTTATGAGCGCCCTAATTTTACCATTCAGACTACGTCACATGTAATATCATGCTTACCAGTAATTATATCTTTCACATGGGAGCATTGGTTAAAAAAAAAAGATTTAAAAAAAAAAGTTGTGGGTGAATGCGCTTAACAAGCACAAATCAACCCCATAGATCATGTGACACCCCATAACCAATTGGCCAAAAAGTGATGAGTAAACAAGTTCTTTTGGGAGCACTGAGCAACAATTACTTAATATCTTCTCTCTGTTGTTTATGGTTTAATTGAATATATAGTGATGAAGCCGACAAAGCCATGTCAAAATATGCAGAATCCCAAACAAAGCATTAATAAAGTAAAAGGAAAGGTCTTACCTTGTATATGGTATAATTATAATTATTAATATATAGCATTTCAAAACCTTATAGGCCAAATTCTGATCATTTTGATGTTGAATGTCCATAATGGGTCCTTTCGTATCAGAGGAATTTCAATCTTTAAAGACAACCCCACACTTTGCCACCATATATATGAAAGTCAGCAAGCTACACCCCACTAGCTATCTACTTCCAATCCATTTGGCATTCATATTAATTAAGAAATTTTAGTGAGCCAAAAGATTCTGATATCACTACATCTAAATTCACCGTCCCACATTCATCCCACTTCCTTTATACTTCTTTGACAATTAAGTTCACCAGGAACTAACAAGCAGCTGCAACAATTTCTTTATGGAAAACAAGATATACTAAAATCTGTGTTCACTACTGGATCCAACCAATATTCTAATTTAGAGACCAATGTTGATATTATTACTATACTCTCATGTAATCTACACTAAATATCAGGTTGAGCTAACATGACATTTAATTAACTAATCACAACCAACCCAACATTGCATCAAAAATCAAGTGTTAAAAAATTAAAAGTAATATAATGAAATATGACCTCAATATTAAGTTTACTTCATCCAGATAACTCAATAGAATTAGACATCTTACTTTATCATTGTAGAATTTGCAAATTTTGCAATAGTATTCTCCCATGTTGATTCCACAATGAGAACAAATCTTAGCAACCTGAGTTATCAAATAATAAATTAAAATTAGATTTTAATTTGAGTCAACAATATCATTAAACATGACAAGGGAAAATAATTTACCTCTTGCTCAGTATCGCAGATTGAACAAATGACGTGAAACAATCAGAATCGTGTTGGCATCAAAATGAAAATCCAGAACAAAGAGAATGTAAAAACATATTACAGAAAATTCAGCAAATGCAGAATTAGAAACCGAAATGTATACACTTTTCTTACTTGCTTAACATCAATCCTGACAAGTTCATGAATATCTTTGGGATTTCTTAGTGAGCTATAAATCACATTTAAAAAAAGAAAAAGAAAACAAGGGAAACCCACGTTGGGAATTTCTGACACTTCAAGGCAGAAGAAGTAATATGTCTGTAATCCTAAAAGGTGCAAATATACTATTTGAGAAATGAATGAATATATATACAATTCTAAATTGCATAAACACATAAACATATGAATGCAAGATAAGGAAAGCAAGAAACCATGGCGTCCTCTCCTATAGTGCTTGAATTTTGAGAATCGAATGAATACATATACAATTCTGAATTGCATAAACACATACAACACGGGGCTCAAATTTTGCATTGTTTCCTGTAGTGCTCGCATATAAACATAAAAAACGAAACAAAGACAAATATTGCAATGGACAACGAATTGCGATAGAACCAGAGGACAATGTCCTCTTAGAAAAACCCCAAATACAAAAAATAACAGATGAGGAAGAACCTACAAAAGAGAAAAATAGCTTAGCAGAGTTTGCCAAAGATACCCTTTAAAAAGACCAATCACTGTGCACCACGGAAAAGCCAAATACACCATGTTATTCAATTACATCAGTCCTATGTTTAGGGATTGTGTCGAGCTGATTTTTAGGGATTAGATCTACATCTCCAGCTGCAACACTCTTCTATCTATCTGTGTTTGTGTCACAATCTCAAAGAGAGAGAGCACAATCGAGAGCAAGAGTCAAGGGTTTCAGTTTGAACCCACAAATGTCAATTCGAGAAATCACATATGGATGAAAACATACGCATTCAACTTAATCAAGGAAATGCAGAGAACTAATGACTGAATACACAAATAAAGGAACAAAGAATAACAGATGTTTTTCAGATTCAAAGAAAATACACAACGCATTCAGCTCAACTACAATCACAGATGGATGAATACACGAATAAAGGAACAAAGAATCAGAACAAAATTATCTAATTACCTGGATTGCAAAATTTGGTGAAACACAGTTAGCAGCATGAAGAAGCAAAACAAAGAGCCAAGAATTTCAATTCACGGGAAAAAATGAGGAAACTGCAGGGTTGACACAATGGAAAAAGTAAATAAAAATAGATTATCGGTACTTAGTGGCGGTTCACACAAAAATAGCCGCCACTAAACAAAACAAATGATATTTGAAAGTGTGGAACAAATTGTGCTGAAAAATAAGAAACACGTCTTTGGCGATTATTTTGACTGAAACTGCTGCTAAATGCTGTTTTGTAGTGGTGAAATATCCATGGTTGCCAACAATGAATGTGTCCGTGAGAGAATTACATGCAACAAGTTAATATAAAAGTAATAGTTTAGTGTGTATTTATGTGTCTATTATCTTCAAAAAATTCATTTATACAATTATTAAAAATAATCAAGTCCACGTAATAAAAAATAATATAAAATAAGAAAATTGTTAAGTAATTAAATTAGAAAGCAAATAAATATTCTTGAAATAATGATTTTATCTTTCATTGGATACAGAAAATTATAAATGATATAAGTATATTTAAACATAAGTTGAAGATAAACTCTAAGGATAATGGCATGGGCAACAAATGAATACAAGATGCCAATGATAAAATTATCCCTAGGGGATTAAAGTAGGATGGAAAGGATGATTTTACCCCTAATGTATCATGAGGTTATAAAGATTAGATCATTCCCCTGCGATAAAGGTAAACTAAAAATGTTAGAACCTCACATAACTTAAGTAGTTGTAAATTAGAAATTAGGATTCACTGAAAACCCAATCAAAAAGATAAAAATACCCCTAAACCTCAAATAGGAGAGTTAACTTGGACAAATTTTATTTTGAGAGTAATTTAGGAAAAAAAAAAAAAGGTTAATGCCCAGTCATGGGTATGGGTAGTCGATCGGACCTAAAGAAGCAGTCGACCAACTGTGCGTGAGACCAACCTATAAATAGGTAGTCTCTCCTTTCTTTTCTCATTTATTCTAAGTCTTCTCAATCTCCCTCAAGCTTCTTTATCTCCTCAGGAGTGCAAACCTTATTTAGAAATCTTACTTAACCTAAAATTTTCATCAAACTTAAATTTTCAAAATTATGGAAGAAGACCTAGGATCATTTTATGAACTTAACCTCTTTTTAGACATTAATGCAACTTATCGTTATGACTTTGGAATAAGGATCAAGACTATACATCCACCCTGTATCATAAGTCCTGAAACTATGGTGAGCTTAAGAGACTAGGAATCCTACAAACTTTAGAGTCATTATTGTGACTACAATTTATAAGTTACTCTTTTTCAGTTTACTTTGAGGCTGTAAGATATTTTTATAAGAACCTTAGGGAAGAATCAATCAATCCTTTACTCCTAACCACCTACGCATGTGAAACTAGGGTTACCCTAACCACCCATTTATGTCAAATTTGTTTGGATATCCTACTGAAGGAATGTCAACAAGGTATTTTGGGACTTATGGTTTGAGCAGAATTGAGTTTCATATTCTAAACCACACTACACTAAAAAAGCTACCACTCAATTTCTAGGTGTTGCACTACTTCATCATTAACATCTTGCTACTAAGGGAAACTCAAAGGACCAAAGTTACTTATGCAAACCAAAATTTGATAACCCTAGTATAAAATGAAAGGAAATGCAATCTACCATAGACCACCATAAAGTACACGTTAGTCGTGGTATGACAAAAGGCTTGAAGGTCTTTACCATATGGATTAACCATTACGAATATTCTAATTCACTTTGGATGTGAATTAGATAACTTTGAAGGGTGGCATCTAGAACTCATCTCTATAAACATGCTCTTTGAGTTAGACTACAAAATGATTAGAGGTTAGTGGGTATCGAAGACAAGATTGCAAGATAAGCAAGCAATAGAAGACACAAGTGAGTCATAAGGTAATGCCTCAAGTGAACAAAGAAAAAATCCCATATATAAAGCCCATCGAGCTAAAGCCTGAAAAAGCATAGCACCATGAGATTGAGCTATCACTAAGACTTATAAGCCCCTCAAAACTATGTCAACAAGAATAAGAATGATGGACTAAAGACATGGGGCCATAGATCAAAGAATTCAAGCTTTAGATGTGAAGGCAGAACATAGAATGAATTGATTTGAGGAATGCTTAGAAGATATCCAAAATGTGACAAGTTGTTTGAATCTGAATCAAATTTTGAGTTATGACATTACAACTTATGATTTATGCTTAGTTTGCGATTAGGGAATTGTTAAAATTCATTTCTTTTAGTTGATTATTTTGATGCCACCCTATGATGACATTTAGATCTCAATTAAGTTATACAGTAATAAAAGATTCTTTTCATAATTAGATGAATAAATTGTATTTTAGTTAAATGCTATGTTTTAAAAAATTCCATGCAAAGGCAAATAAAGACATCTTAGGGAATGCCACAATTAATAAAGAACAAGATTAAAGATGAAATGATGTGAATGAATGTAATGTGATAAAATATATGCTTATCAACTAGGTTCATGTATAACACATGGCATGACCTGGCTAATGCCAATGCCCTGAGAGATACCTATGTTTTACAAATGTTATGCTATGTGAAATAATGAAAGTAGTTAAGAATGAAAAGCATAATGTGTTAAGGACAAGATATATGTGTATGTGAATAAGCATCTAGTATATCTAATATGCTTTATAGGAAAAAGGAATGAAAGATAGGATCACATTAATAGGAGATATAAAGAGGAAAAAGAACAAGGCATAAGACTTAGGTATGTAAGATGTTAGTATTTAATGAAAGAAGTGATAATAACATATTAGGATGAAAGATAGATAAGATATGATACGAAGTGGTCAAATATAAAGGACAAGAATTAAGCAAATTAGAAAGCACCAAAGTAGTTTAAACAAAATTAGAGTAGCATAACAAAAATATGATAGAAGCCATGGCATCCAAAAGAAGATCAATATAAAAGAGAAATGGATTGAAGATGAGTCAATGATAAGGATTAGTCAAATTATGAAAGAGAACATGACTAAGGACTAGCTAAACAAGAAATAGTATATAGAAAACCAATCAAGAACATGAAGTAAAGATTAACAATGTAACAACAAACCTAACCATTAAGATAGGATAAAGATAGACCCTTAAAACCCAGAAATTGCATAAGGGAAAATTTAATGATGAATTGTCTAATATATGGAGACTTTGAAGCACCCTTCTAAGGTTAGCTTTGATTGGATTCGAACATGAATCTAGAAAAGTGACTAATTGACTATAGACATGGTCCCTGAGAGTGGACTGACCAATCGACTAATGTAACATCCCTAGAACATAGGCTTAGGTTAGAGTAAGTTAATTAGTGTAAAAGGTAGCAAAATGATATTTCATAACTTAAAAATCTAGATCATGATAAGACCACACAACAAGCTAGGCCAAGGTCGTGGGCCACAAAGGGCCTCGAGAACCAAATCAACTAGTTGTTGTATCCCAAGAAGTGATCGATCGGTCACTACAGATACAAGTCTACCGGTTACGCATAGTGCGGTTGACCAGCCATCTTTTCATGTCTATATAAAGAAGAGCCCTTGCAATATTTTCCATAACCCTTATTTGGAATTGAGTAGCTCTCAGAGAGAGTTGCTCAGCATAAAAGGATTTGGTTTGCACTCTTCAATGGTGTGAACCTAAGGTAAGGGTTTTTTAGCCTAAAAAAGTCAAATTCTTTCCTTAGTTTTATTTTTCTCTTTAGTTTTGATTTCTCTATTGATTGTTGTAGTTTTTTCAATAATCAAGAGTTCTAATCAAAACTATGGTAAAAGCTCCAAGAGTAGATTTAGAAGATTTCTCTCCTGGCTACCAAGATGAGTGAGATTCTACCTTTTTGACTCCCTTTCCATACAAAATTATATTTTTGAAAATTGCCAAATGAATTTTTTATTATTAGATATGGATAATGTAGTTAAAGAAATAGTCCATGAGAAATAAGCCAAAAACATTACAAGTAAAAGATTATGGATTAGACCTAGAATAAAAGAATTTATGACATCGGACTTAAACTAGAATGTATATGGGAAGGTAGATTCAGGTTAGCATTTAGAAATTGTTTTACTTTGTGCTTATATATTTATTTCAATTGATATATGTGCATAAAACGAATTTTGTAGGAAAATGTATAAATGGTTTAGATTATGGATTAAATTAGAAATCTTGATCTCGCATATGCATATGAGCACAAATGTTATGACTTATGAAAAGTTATTAAATCAATTTTCTATGGTTTATATAAATTATGATTTATGAATTTTGAAATTCTATTTCCTTAAAATATTTATGTATTTAATTAAATTATTTACATCTGTGAATAATAAATTATTAATTTTTGTTAAAGTTAATAAAATCATTATTTTAATAGTATTCTCTTTTATTTACATAAATTTATAACTTTATGACTTTATTTTTATTTAATTGCATATTATTTTACATTAACAATTCCAATTTTTTTTATAAATGAAGTTTTCATTTTAAGGACAATATTTTATAATCATATCTTATCACATCAGCATATAAAAATTAACATTAAAAAAAAATAGGATGATTATACTTACAAGTGTAGTTAACTATGTTAGAATAAGATGAGATACAAGAATGATGAGACATGAAATATGTGTACATGTATGTATTTCTATGAATTGACAAAAGATATTGGTGGACCTACGTGTACTAGGAGATGTACATGAGATCTCCCATACGATAGGGGGTTATGGGACAAAGTTATCCATGCAATAGAAAGTCATGGGATAAGTGCTTCTGGGCACAATATAAATGAAAAGATCCTATAGGACAAATTAAAGGATATGACACAGAAAGCCACAAGAACATCACTCCCCAATATACCCTATTGTTAGTATAATAAAAAAAAGGATAAAATCTTTACATGGTCATCTAACATGACTTAATAAAGTAAGGTATGTAAGCTTTACATGGTCATTGTAATAACTTAGGAGAGAATGGATCATATCTCTCATTATGTATAATTCAAGAATGAATGAAATAGTAAAGAAAGTTAATGATAAATTATGAGTATGAAGACCATATACAAAGGCTTTGGAGATAATTGTATCATATTAACTTTTAAAATATTTTCAAAAATTATATTCTTTCACTACACACACATATCTTGTATGTTATATGATTATACTAGATGTATGATCAAAAAAGTTTTCAACCCAAAGTTGAGTTGACATTTTTCTCACGGTGTTATCATACCGACCTCATTTATTAATATTTTTAGGTTAATAAATTTAAAGAGATTATTTCAAAAAGAAGATTCTTTAAAGATTGTGTTAGGGGTATTGTTATAAGTGATTTTCGGTCTTGGTTGAATGGGCTGGCAAGGGCCCAATGGAGGACGAGTCTAGTCTTAGAAAGGCCTGGATCATTCAAAGGGTACTGATGTCACACAAAAGAGGCACCAACTCACTAGTCGCGAGCTCGAAACATGAGGTAAACCTTGAAACAAGAGTCCAAGCTCACTAAACGGGATTAACCCCGGGTTGCTAGATGAATGAGCCACGTCCAAGATATCCGTCTCGTGAGCCCGAAATTGGAACTAGCTCGCAAGGCTACGAGTCCTATAATGCCTATTCTGATCGCAAGTGAGTGACCTCTAGCCTGAGGTACGGTACAAGTCTAATCAAAAGTCAAAAGTACATCTTCCTAGCCGACAAGCTAGCCTCCAAAAGGAGACACTCACCTGTAAACCTCAGTTAATAGAGTCTAAATTGTCTGTACATAATTAATACATGATGTAACTGATGTACAAATCAGGAAATTCCCATTATAGCCTCCCTTACTTATATCAATAGTGAGAAATTTCATTGTAAAGGGGACTTCTAGGGAATAGAGGGGGAAGCTCTGCCAAAATATAGAGGGAGACTCTTGTATATTGTAACTCAGCTAACCTAAATAGTGAAACCACCATCTAAGGACTAATACAATTAATGTGGACCTAAAAGCCAAACTGGCTTTAGTTGAACCATAGTAAAAAATGCTCCTGGTGTCCATCTTTCTCCTTTGTCACTCTCTTCTTTACTCACTCACTCACACGCTTGAAACTCACTATTTGGGTGTTGACTAAGATCGGGGTCCTCTAAACCAGATTTACCATTAACATTTTGGAGCTAGAAGGAGGGCCTCATACCTCCAAACTGTTTCCTCTCCATTTTTGTAATTTGCTGAGTAGCTATAATGGCAAGAGGAAGAACAACCAAGAGCTCTGATGCTGTCACCGACCAACCTGGGAATTATGTTAGGCAGCAAGAGTTATCGTTGGGGGGCTCAACTTTCCCGGTTGTAAGTGTGTCTGTTGTCTTTACAATGGGCACAATCAATGATGTGGCACCCTCAACCTTTCACCAGCTTATTACTCTTGAGGCCGACAGAGCTCAAGTCTGGTATCAGCATCAAGAGGCGCTCGAAAATATAGTAAAAGAACTGGTCGAAATGGTCAAAGCACTAGTTCAAGCGCAAGCTCAAGAAGCGTAAAGGCAAGACTAGGTCATGGCACCTAGAGGGAGCCAGCGCATCAGTACAGATCATCCCTCTCACTCATAGGAAAGGTCAGAAGTTCATTGAGTTCATAAGAGCCATAATGACTAGGAACCTGTGAGCCTGCATCATTCGAAAGACTCTAATAGGACCAACCAAGTGCGCATCCCGAGTTATTATTCCCATGATCAAGAGAGTGATAAGAGCCAACGATCTTCTAGCTGACTATTTAAAACATATGACTCGATGATTGAAGAACTCCTCCAAAGGGTGAAACAACTGGAAAAATGCTCCCAAGCTCAGGACAGTCGAGCTCACTATGAGGAGAGAACTCCATTTACCAATGATATAAAGAAGCAACCTCTGCCTCGCAAGCTCAAGATCCCTGTGATCTCGCAATATAACAGGGACAGTGACCCCTATGCCTACCTAGATGCATTTAATATACAGATGGATCTTCAAACAACCAATTCATTGGTCAAATGTCATGTCTTTCCAGCTACACTAGGAGACATACCTCAGACCTAGTTCAAGAATCCCCCGGCCCACAGCATTGGTAGTTGGGGAGAATTCCAAACAAGATTCATCAATCAGTATAAAGTATTGAGGAGGCAGCTCACATCGATACGTCATCTCTTGACAATCTTTCAGAGGAAGAATAAGTGGTTGAAGGACTACATCACTCAATTCAGAAGTGAGGTTAATAATGTAAAGAATCCATCTGACGAGGGTATCTTAACAGCGATCTTCGTAGGATTGCACAAGGAAGGAAAACTTTATGAAAGCATCTATAAGTCCTCAGTGAAAAATCTTGTTGAATTTTATGAACGAGCTGCCAAGGAAATTAGGTGGGAAGAGACTTTTAGCTTGAAGGAGTATGATCAGGGAAGCGGGAAAAATGCCTCCAATAATAGCGAGCAAAAGAGCCAGGGTAGTGACCCTGACTTCTAAGTCACGAAAAGGGTTAGGGCCAAATGACTCCAGCACTAAGGTCACTTCAAAACTTAAAGTGTCCTCTTTGATGCCTAGGATAAGATTTTCATAGCTAAAAGAGGTAAAGAAAATTTTGGGAAGCCTCCACCCCTCACAACTCCTAATAGGAGCAGAGGTAATAGGAGCAAGTTCTGTGCCTATCATAACGGAATCGGGCACCATACTTCAGAGTGCTGGACACTCAGGGATGCCATAGAAGACCTCATTATGAGGGATTGCCTACAAAAGTATGTGGTAAAGCTCTCAGGACAGTAACCCTAACGCCCCAACGAGACCTTAATTAAGCATAAGCGTCCATAATAATGATTATCTTTCAATTTCGTAACCTAATTTAGAAATAAGAAAACATATTTTGAATTTCTATACTAACTTTTGCATGAAGTTTTAGTGAATTACCATGCAGGAAAGCAAGCTATTATCAGAAATAATTAAGTCTGGGTGCACGTGACCTAACACAAGATAACCACCCGACTACAATATAGCCACCCAGTAACAAGATTACCACCTGGCTACAAGATAGTCACCTGGTAACAAGATTACCATCCAATTATAAGATAGCCACTCGATAGCAAAATTACCACCCAATTACAAGATAACCACCTGGCTATGAGATAGCCACTCACTAACAAGATTACCATTCGAGATGACCACTCAACTACAAGGCAATAGCTCAGGCATAAGATAGCCCTCATTTTGCCATAAGATCGTCAATCTTTCTATAAAATGAGACTGCTATCTTAAGCTTATGTGTGGACAACTTTTAAATGTCATGACTATTCTAAATTGCCAGCTTGAAAACTGAGGCACTCAATGTCTACTCTAGCACCATCACTCTAAATCTGGCGTAGAATTACTAGCAAATCCAAGCAGTAAGATCATGAAGGCACAGCTCGTATGCGACCTATTACCTATAGCTCATTGATAACACAATATTTGACACATTTATTTATCCTCATGCTTAGCATTTTAAAAGCTTAAATGAATTAATTCCAGCTGAGTTAAGATGTATTTGGGATTTAGTGTCAATTGGAATCAATTTGCAAATTTTTGCATTTTCAGTCATTTTGGAGCAGTTTCTGTAATTCTTGCATAACTTGAGCTATACTTGTCCAATTGATGTGATTCTTATCTTGTAAGAAAGCTAAGAGATAG
>JANHAO010004260.1:0-24522 GCA_026873985.1 Saraca asoca
TTTAATACTTTTCTTTAGTTTATATCTTTGCCTTCTTTATAAAGCATCTTTTATTATTTCTGCTACTCCTTTTACTTATCAATCTATCTAGATAGTTGAACTGTAAAGATTTTGGTAATTAAAAAGAAACAAAACTTCCCTGAGGAATTGACCCATATTCGCCAGTTCTTTACTATAATTACATCATGTGCTTGCGGCTATTTTAAAATGTGTAACAAGTTTGTGCACATCACATGTCAATCTTGCTGCTCAGGTAGATAATGAATTTATTCTAGCACCTCCACGCCTCAGCTGACAAGTTGGCAATGAATTTAGCATATGAGGTGCCTCAGCTAGCAATAAGTTTGTATCGAAATCAGCTCTGGGGGCCTCAACTTGAATGGCTGGTGATGAGTTTGTATCAGAATGAGCTCTGGGGCCTCAACTCGAATGGCTAGCAATAAGTTTGTACCAGAATGAACTCCGGGGGCCTCAGCTCGGATAGTTGACAATAAGTTTATATCGGAGTGAGCTCCGAGGGCCTCAGCTTAAATGGCTAGCAATAAGTTTGTACTGAAATGAACTCCGGGGGCCTTAGCTTGAATAGCTAACAATAAGTTTGTACTTGAATCAGCTTTGAGGGCCTCAGCTTGAATGGCTGGCAATAAGTTGCATACATACAGCACCTAAAAGTTAGTCATATGCATACATAAGGTGGTAGTCTTGTGTTATAGAAGGGTCAGCGATCTCATGCCAAGAGAGTTGTACCACGACCATCTTGCTACTCAGTGGATAACTTGACTTCTTCAGCTTTAAGAATAACTTGCTTCTGGATGAAAAAGGGATGAGATCGCTTTTGTTTTTAGAGGAGCGAGCTGGAGTATGGCACTTTGACATTCAGGGAGTCTTAGCCTTATTCATATTAAGCAAAAAATCTCGCTTCTTACTTTACTAGTTTCAAAAAGAATAATATACAGTGTGAGATTACCAAATTTAAATATAAGCTCAGGCTTTCCTGAGAATTTATTCAGAAATTATATAACATTAAAATTCCAAGTCTAATTTGGGATGCTTTATCTACATCTTAATAACATATATTAAAAGAGAAGATTTAAAGGCACTAGAGCTGCTATTGTTATGGCCGCCGGGGCTACTAAGATCGCTGTCCAAGAGATTGCACCACATAATCTCGCAGGCAACCTCTCTTGATCAGATCCTCAATCACATTTTTAAGTGCTTGGCATTTTGAGGTATTATGTGTAGGTTCTTTATGATAAGCATAGAACTTGCTCATATTTCTAAACCTGTTAGGAGTTGTTATGGGGCTAGGTTTCCTAAAATTCTTTTTATCTTTTTCAATTGCAAATATGCACTCCTGAGTATCTAATAAGGTGCTATAACTTTCGTAGTAACCTTCGCGTTAAGGTCACCCACCATTGGCCCTTTTTATGGCCTAGTTACTAAAGTCATTGTTTTGGCTCTCTCTCTCATTCCTGCCATTGCTCCTTTTATTCCTACTGTAGCCATTCTTCTCGCTCCCCTAATCAAACCTTTTCGGGCCAAAGGTATTTTCCCACCTAATTTCCTTGGTGGCTCACTTGTAAAATTCACTTAGGTCATTCATTGGGGACTTGTATATCTTCTCATATAATTTTCCATCCTTGTGAAGTCTAACTGAGATTATTGTAAAGATACTTTCATTTGAAGGATTCTCTACATTATTGACTTTGCATCTGAACTTGGTGATGTAATTCTTTAGCAACTAGTCTTTCCATTGGAAGATTGTTACAAGATGACAAGCTGATGCGAGCTGCCTTCTCAATGCCTTGTACTAACTGAGGAATCTCGCTTGGCATTCTTTCCAGTTGTGAATGTTGCAAGGTGAAAGATTCTTGAGCCATACTCATGGTATTTCATCGAGAGTGGCTGGGAAGACGCAACACTTAACCAGTGGGCTGGTTGTCTGAAGATCCATCTAGACGTTGAACTTATCTAAGTGGTCATATGGGTCACTGTTCCCATTGTATTATGTGATGTTGGGAATCTTAAATTTATGAGAAAGAGGCTCCGTTTGGATCTCCTTAGCGAATGGGGTCCTTTTCTTGTAACAATCTTGTTAGTCTTAAGCTGTAGGCTGCCTTTCAAGCTGCTTCACCCTTTGAAGCAACTCTTCGATCACAGGGTCCTACACCCTAGACCGACAGCTGGTGGTTTGATGAATTTACCCACTTCCTTGATTGTGGGAATAATGATCTGAGTCCTCACACTTGATCCTACTCAAGCTTCCTTTTTGACGTGAGTTCCCATATCGTTAATCATCTCTATCATTGCCCTTATGAGCTCGGTGGACCTCTATCCTCAATCATGAATTGTATGAATGAACAGACCCAGCTCGTGAATATCCTCCTCTGAGAGGCTTCTCTTGTTATGCTCCTGGCTGCTGTGGTCCTCCTCCGAGCATTGTAGTGTCAACTTATCTTTGCATGCCTTGGGCCTGTGCATGAGCAAACACTATAACTACATTAGCCAACTTCTTCACTATGCTTTCAAGTGCCTCCTGATGTTAGTGCTATGCTTGAACTCTATCAATCTCAAGAGCAGTAGGCTATTAAGTGGTTAATGGTGCCATACCAGCGATAGCACCTATGATGGGGGGTAACAGAGGTGCCCACTGCAGGGAAGGCAGAGCCTCCCAATGGTAACCCTTGCTGCTCTACATGACCCTCAGGTTGGCCAGTGGTAGCACCAGTGTTCCTAGTTGTTCTTCCTCTTGCCATTGCAACTAAACAATAAACCAAAAAGAAAAGATGCAGTTGGAAGCCCTCCTTCTAGCGCCAAAATGTTAACAGTGAAATTTGATAAACTCAAATCTCAATCAACTAGAATAGTTCTTGAAGCCCCTAAATTGTAGTTTGGTTGAATAAATGTGAAATAAAAAGATGGAGAGGAAGAACAACAAAGGAAAAGAGGGTTTTTTTAATGTAGATCGACTAAAGTCGATGTGACCCCTATGTCCATGGTAATTTATATTAACTTTGTGCAGTTGTTTCACTATTCTGGCTAACAGAACCACAATACAAATATTATTTCACTATTTTTGCAAAGTTTCTGCATGTATTTTTTCTCTTCCTATTACAATGATTTCTCTTCCTATTTATAGAGGCAGGGAGGGCTACAAGTGTAATTTAACAAATTGTAAATCTATCTTATCTATCGTATTAAGTAATAAATGCTAGGTAATTCACTGACAGATTGTTGGAAGTTGATGCATAAGTTTCGGGGGGTTGACTTGCCAATTAGGAGAACGTGCCTCTGACTGCTGATTAGACTTAGGCATTCCATACCTAATGTCCATGGTGGTTAGCTTGATGTCCCATTCCTGGGTCTAGCTAAAGTATCTTTCTAGAAGATGGTTGAGGACATGCTTTATCTAGCGAGCCAGAGCTCATTTCTAGTGAGCTAGGGGTCATTGTTTTGACCTCGTCCTACACTCTAAGCTTGTGGTCGGCCATTTGATTCCTTTGTTAAGTGACCTCGATACTGGGTCATGAACCGAATTAGGCCTTTCCCCTCTGAACTTGTCTGCTGGGCTTTTACCAGCCCATTTCATATGGTACCAAAAAATACACATAACAGCAAACAATGAAAGGAAAACTACTGGATCCTTGAGAGAAAATGAAGGAGATTTCAAAAATAAAATAATGAATGAAAAGATTTTTATAGTAGGAATCATCAATCAATGTAATAGCATTTTTCTTGTACCACATGTTGAACAAGTTCCTTAGCTAAAATTGTTTTCAAAATTAGAAAATATTTTGATAATAATAAACATATTTTAGTTTTATTATTTGTGATCTTGCAGTAAGTTGGTGGATTAGTTGATTGAAGATTTCAAGGTTTTCATTTGAAGATTGATAACATATGCCTAGAAATCTTGTAAAAGTTTAGAGATTTCTTTTTAATAATGTTAAACTTTTAATTTTAAAATGTTGGTTTTATTGGAGAATAATTTTCCTATTTATCTTATTGGGAAATGAAATTAATTGACTCTTTATCAAAGTTAAAAATATTTTTCTAAAATAGTTTTCCAAATTCACAATGATTGATTACATTTCTCTCCAAGTAAAAACTTATTATAAATTAAGAACTTAGTATTCAAGTCATGAATTGTGAGAGAGAGCTTTGACATAATTTTGAAGAAATTCTTTAGCTCATAGTTTTTATATTGTAATTTTTTAATTCATCTTCTTCTTAAATGAGGTATTTTAAGGGAATTGTTTGGATGAGGTATCCTTAGGGAATTGTTAAAGTGAGATATCCCAAGAGAATTATTGAAGTAAGGTATCTCTAGGGAGTATTTTTAAGTGAGGAATCTCAATGGAGAATGTTATATCTCAAGACTTTGTAAAGACTTCTCAAGGATTTATTGAATCTTGAGGGACTAGTAGATTGTGAACATATCCTTCTTAAGGGAACTACCATAAATATTGTATTTGTACTTCTTTATCTTTTCTTTTCTATTTTATATTAATTGAATTTCTTTCACCAAGTTGTTCATCTTTGCTTTTCACCGTTTAAAATTATTTTTCTAAAAATATCCAAAAAAGTATTAAAATCCAATTTATCCCCCACTTGGATTGAATCTTAAACTTACATCACCTTTTCACTTTATGGTCTTAAACTCAATTGGAGTTGGGCATTGTGTTTTATGATTGGACTTGCTGTTAAGAAATCGAGTAAAATGGCCTTTGAGATGTTGAAGTTGCACATTGTGTTATGTAAGAAATGGTTATTTATTTTTTAATAATTTTTCATAATTTTGTCAGTTATGTATTATTTTGGTTGAAAGGAAATTTAGCAATTTGAATTCGTGACGTAGTTAACAAAACAACCTCTTTGAAAATTGTGATTTAAATTTATGTAGTCTTTTTAAGGGATTTGTTGTTATTTGCTTAATTTTTTTAATTTGTGAAAAAATTTTAATTTGAAAGGAACCTCAGGCCCTATTTTTTTGCCACTAATTGTATCTACTTTTCTTTTGTATTTTGATCATGTACTATTTTTCTTTCCAATACTTCTAATTTTTTCATAACTAAAATATCCTCTACATATTAAATCGAAAATAATTACCTTCAAAATAAATAAACTCTAAAATTAAACTTCTTGTTTTTTAAAGAAATTAACTATAAATTTCATATGAATGTAACTAGGATTACCTAGCATTTAAGAAAATTTTTTGACATAAAACTCCATACTCTAACATAAACTAAATTTTATGAACGTCTTTTTAATTAGTTATGTCAATTTTATTTAACTAAAAGAATTTACATTTGTTTGGACTCATCCACCAAACCGAAAGTGCAATCAATTACCTTTAGGAGTTGGGAGGCTTTTTCTACTCCTAGTACACAAGCAAGGTTCTATTAATTTTGAATTTAAATGTGCATTTAAATATTCATTAATATGAAAATGTTTCAAATTAATTTTTTGTATAACTTAAAGTTATAAAATATGGAGGAGTTTCAAAAGAAATAAATTAACAAGGAGAAAGACTACTTAATTTTAGGGGAAAATTAATATATGTAATCTCTTCATGGGATAGTAAATAACTATAGGAAGACAACTTGATTTAGGAAGAAAATTACAAAGATTCAAAAATCAAAAATCAAAAATAAATGAAAAGATTTTTATAGTGAGAACCATTAATTAGTCTAATAACTTTTTTCTTTTACTACATTTTTGCTTGATGGTCTTAAACTTAACTGGAATTGGGTATCGTATTATATGGTTGAACTTGCTATCAAGATATCAAATAAAATGAATTTTGAGATGTTGGAATTGCATATTGTATTGTGTAAGAGGTGATTATTTTTTCTATTTTTTAATGATTTTCATATCTCGTCTTCATGTTTCACAATATATTTTTTCTATTATTATTTTATGATTTTTCAAAAATAATATTTTCTTATTTACTGTTTGACTTAATTATAATTTTGGTCTATCTGATATTTAAATTAATTATATTTGATCTCTCTTAAATGAAATATTCTATTTTAATCCCCTTAATATACAAATTGGACCAAGTTAGTAATTTTTGTCAAATTTAAGATAAAAAATATTAGTTGGCACACAAATTTTCAACTAGACTTCAAGCTAGCAATCACTAGGAGGAAAATTAGTGAAACTAATTTTGTTATGTCAAAAAATATGCAAATCACAAGACTTATTTATGATGAAAAAACACTAATTTGGCCATTAACATCATATAACCAATTAATTTTTCTCCCTGTGATTGCTAATTTGGAGTCCTATTAAATCTCTGCGTGCCAATTAGAATTTTCAATATTCAATTTGACTAAAGTTATTTATGTAGACTTAATGTGATCTAATTTATATATTAGATGAATTAAAATAAAATATTATATTTATAAATGACCAAATGCAATCAATTTGTATATTAGAGAGACCAAAATTATAATTGAGCCTTATTGTTTTAATCAAAAGAAAATTTAATAATTTAGATTCTGGGCTTTATTAGTAAAACAACACCTTTCAAAGTGGTGATTTAATTTTTTTTAGTCTTTTTGAGTGTTTTATTATTGTTATCTTAATTTTTTTTAATTGATAACTTAATTTTTTTAATTTGTTGATATTTTGTAATTCAAAAGAAAATTTAGCAATTTGAATTCATAGAATAATTGTTTTAATTCATGGAATTTTTTAAAAAAATTTAATAATTTGAGGGTTTTTACTATTGTTTACTTCTACTTTGTTGCTTTTTATGGCAATGTGGATTCATTTTTATTGTTTTTGTCAGGTTAGAAGAAAATAAATACGGTATTAGATTTCATTGCATATAAGAAAAGAATTTTAGATTTTATTACGCATGAAATCTTTGCATGTTTGGAACATAATGAAAAGTTCAAAAAAAAAAAGAATTCAAAATTATTATGACTCAATAGTACTTGGAAGTTTTAACAGAGTCACTTTTTTTTTTTAAAGAAAAAATTTGTTAGCCTTTATCAAATTTCACTAAGAACATTTAATCTATGATTCTTTGTAAATATAGATTTTAATAATTGCAAGATAACATGTCTCCATAGAGTTATGTATTTTTGGTCTATGATGTTCAACAAATTCTCAAAAGTGTTGTGAAATAAAATTTAAAAATATTCAAGAGACAAATCCGTTTCTATAAAACTAACAGATTGTATATACATTTTTGTTTTTAAGGTAATTTTATAAGGCTCAAAATTTTTAAAGGTGGAATGCTTTTATGTTGATTTAAGATTTTTTTTTTTAAGAATTAATGACACACACATATATATATATATATATTACTTTCAAATGCTTGATTTAAGAATTTCTAATGAATTAATGATACTATTTTTTTCTTTACTTTCATATCTCTAATAACACATCATGCATTAAAAATCATTTTCAATTGAATACTTATTTTTCTTTAATATTTTTATTTTTATTTATTTCATTATGTAAGATTTAAAAATAACTCCTCCACTATAAAAATATTCATGTAACAAAAAAAAACTATTATGTAAAATTTTCCTTTCTCTAGTATTTATATCTTTAATAAATTTATTGGATTGTGATCTACCACTACAAATGATTTATAGTTACATAATTCAATAATTAATTTATTGGATTACGGTCTACCACTATGGCTAATGTGTTTTAGGAATACAAACACACTTAGATGTGATTAGGAAAGATTTTTTGTTATCCATATCATTTTATATGTCCAATGTGTTTTCACTCATGGATATCTCTATGTAGTAGTATCACATGTTAGAAGCAAAACTAAACTTAAATTTCTTATCCACAACAAAAATAGACATCAATCTACCTCTACCCTAAAGAAGTATTCCAAAACTTGAGTTCAAGTGTTTGAGATGTGTCACTCGATTAGCTATAGGTCACTTAGAATTTATTTTGTTGTCTTATATGTTGTAGAAGTGCATTCATGTTTCCATTATATAGTTTCTCTATTTTCCATACTTTAAGTATATCAGTTGTGAACATGTATATAATATTCTTACTTTGTTTTCTATTATTGTGATGATATTATTTTTTTAATAAATTATCAAATATGAAAATGAGGTACATAGTGCTTCCAATGGCAAGAAAGGTCAGTTCCATATTTGAATTAGGCCCTAACATTCAAACCTCCAAGATTCAAGTTAGGGTGTCTTGTTTTTGGATTGCAAAAAAAAAAAATAATAGTAAGATTATCGTAATGTGAAGTTATTACTCATTACTGAAAATGGAAGAATGCTTTCAAGTATTTATAATTACATTAACTAAATGAGAAATGCTACTTGAATTAATAATTTCTCTTGGCAGGAAGACAAAATTCAAGCAACTACTTTTGAAAAGATGATGATAGAGAAATACAAAGCAAAGCTAAGCTAAAAGAGGGGAAATGTTATACAATACAAAACTTTCAAGTTTCACCTAACACGATCGACTATCACATAATTGATTATTGGTATGAAATCAATTTCCATAGCAATGCCATAGTTTAGCCATGAAGGCCAACCTACCACTCCACTGTTATAGCTTTGTGCCATTCAATGACATTCTGATAAGAGTTGTTCCTTTGAATTTACTCCTTGATAAAATACCAAATTGCAAATTTTTAATCTATTTCTCATATATTAACTCTAAAATAGATTTATTTCTCTATGGATGTGATTAGGCAATTATAGTCCCATAAGAGTTTGATGTCTTATGAGAATGGTAACAAGAAGAAAATTTTCTATATCAAAGATGTAAAATAAGTTACATTGTCACTGAATAAATTCATTTGCAATTAATCTGTATTTTCTACAAAGCAAGTACTAACATTGAAAATTTGTCAAAATGCAATAAAGTTACCTTATTACTTACATTATTGGAGGATTTGCCTGAGTATGCTAAAAACTATATAACGAAGACAACTGGAACATCAATTATTGTTATTTTTCATCTAGCTAGGATCAACCAGCGATAGTTTCTTCCTTCTACTAGAAACTTTTAAATTTTATGCTCTTAGTTAATTACATAAAAAAATTTGCATTTTGTTGTTTAACTTAGGGAGCTCTCTTACAAGCTGATGGACTACTTCAAGGTTATATTTAATCCAAATATTCCATAATCTTTAGATTTGAGGAAGAGGTACAGCAAGTAATTTTCTATTTTATTCTACAAATTTTTTATTACATCATTAACAAGCTTCAATGTCCAATTAACTATAATTTATTCTTCCATCTCCATCATAGGTTGGATTTTACAATAAAACTTGAATCCCAAAGATTTATTAGCTTTAAAAACCAATCTTCAAAAAGCAAAAAGGAAGATTGGGCCAATTCATCGAATAAGAAAACAAGTCAAAAGATTAAAGATACAAAACAGGTTGACCTCAATTTCTTTCTAAATGATTTATTTACTACTTTAACTGGCAATTGTTTAAAAACTTTGCTATTATTACTAGATATCTACTGCCACCATTGTTGCAATTGTGAAGACAATTCCAACTAGATTTGAATGGTATTATGATGGGTGCAACACTTGTGGAAATAAAGTGAAGTATATGGATGTGATAATTGCAACAGAAAACCAAAGTTTACAATTTCGTAGTATGACTAAACTAATTTTATTAACTTTCCTCTAGCATTAGTTTCATATTCAGGCATCACTGATAACTTCCTTGATAGGTATTATGTCTAACTCTAAGTTTGTGATGATAAAGCAAGAGCAATATTTATCCTCTTCAAACATAAAGCAATGCAATTGATAAAAAAAAAAAACTAGCTAAACAACTCATATGGATGCTATAATTGCAACAAGAAACTAAAGTTTACAATTCCAAAGTATGACCAAACCAATTTTATTAACTTACCTTTTACATTAGTTTCATATTCAAGCTTAACTAGTAACTTCCTTAATAGGTACAACGTCCAACTCTAAGTTTGTAATGATACAACAAGGGCAACATTCAACCTCTTCAAACATGAAGCGATGCAATTGATAGAAAAAACAATTGAACAACTCTATGAGCTTCGATTTAGAGTAAGAAACTTAAACTCATTACCTTGGATTCTATTAATCCTACATATTAAATTTTATTCAATCGATTACAATATTGCACAATAAAGTGTTCATTTCTTTAAAAATGTTAATTTTTTAAATCAACTCTATTGAATGTTCTATTAGATAATCCCTTTAAGAATATATATATATACACACACACATATATATAATGTTTTATAAAATATAAATTTCATAAATCTCTTAAGGTCATTCACATATATTTACATCAGTTAAACAAAGAATTTAGAAATACCTTGTGTAGATTCAAAAAAAATTTGTAAGCTTTTCTTATGTCATAGTCCCACTAGCCTCAAACTTAGCACAAGTGTCCTTTATTTAATCTCACTAGACTTTACTAATGCAAAATCCTCCAAAGCTCACACACATACATCCTCTATTAAGAACATATACTATTTAGTTAAAAGGAAGAGGATTTCTCCATAGGATGAAAAATCGAGACATATAGTTCTCCCATATTCTCATCCTTTTATATTAAAAAAGAGTGACTCTCAAAAATCTTTAATATGATATATTCAATATTCACTTCATTAAGTGATTATCTAGAAAATAATAATATTTATTTTCTTCTTTCACCAATGTGCATCCAATACACATAATATTAATAAAATATTAAATTTATTCATGATTACTTAATCAAGTAATCATCTAATTAATAGATGGATCTACTTAATAACTGTTATACATAAATCTATTATTCATTGTCTTTTTCACCAATATGTATTCAATACATATAATCAAATAAATAACTATTATTTATTTTTTTCCTCTAATCAATATGTATCAAATGCTTATCATCTAAATAAATAACTTTATTTATTTATTAACTTTATAGGGCATACAAGTCTTTCAATTTTCCACTTGCACTTAAAGTCTATATCAAATACATATCATATAGATGGTCCAAAGAGTAGGTGTGTAGCGTGGGACCTTTTAAGATCTCTATATATCTTTGGTAGTTTGCTTTTATCAAAGCATTTATGTCTAAAGACAAACTACAATCTTGGCTAAAGATTAGAGACTTGAGTGAAATTCCTAATTTACATGTCTATCCTTTTACTAATTAATATTTCATTTAAGCTTATATGTTTGAACTATGCATACTCATATGCACCCAAGCTTATATATGTGTTACTTAGCGCATAACTTTTAAAACAATTTATCAGTTGTTGACGCTGAAATTTGGTTCGTACGGAGAGACCAAACTTCAACCAACGAGGATGATTTGGTGAACCCCAAACTGCAACCTGGTGTAGAAATCATAGAAAGAAGAAGAAGAGCATACATCAGATAGCATGGATTTTTTAACATGGTTCGATCAAATCTGGGCGGCACTGGACCCTACGTCCACAGATGATATTATTATTGGGAAAGTATTTACAATATGTAGTATTTTTACAGGGATTCCTCTCTAGTGAGCTCCATGGCTCCCTACTCTCAAAACTTTCTCTTTTACAATGAGTTCTCTCTCTTAATGAGTTCCTCCTCCTCCCTCTATTACACAGAGTCCTATATACATAAAGGCTAATCTTACAATTCGATTCTTGCAGACTCTCCATCAATCAGTCTCTACTAACTGGCTCTTCCTCGATTTGCATGCTTAGCAGGGCTTTGGCTAGGAATGGCCTTCTTCTGTGGGCTGGGCCTCCATTAGCTGGGCTTTTGCCAGCCTATCCAAAAAATGCTATCAACATAAGCCCCCTAACTCTTAGTGCACTTTGCGGATTGAGAGTTAGAATTTTGCTAGCAAAAGCTTGATATGCCATGCTGACATGAATAAGTTCTTGCAAATCACAGTTTAAAAGATTTAAGTAGAATGAATGTTTGAGGAGTCAATCGACTTCGATAGCAGATATTAATAAATCATATGATTTAACATAAATGAGCTTTCAGCCAGAAAATCATAATTTAAAAACATATGTCACATTGAATGACCAAGGATGTCACTCAAATGCGTGATGAGCAGGGTGTTTGGAATGTTGGCGGGGTTCCCTTCTGGGGTTCCCAATGGAGTTCGACCCAGTGGAGTTCGACCTGGACATGGTTTTGCCTTAGAAAGGTACCTCGTTGGGAGATCTTGTTCCCTTGAGGTATTGTCCCATTTTGGCAATCGCCTTGGGGTTTTGTCCCACCATGGGAGCACAGGTAGCCTTTGGCCTCTCTCCCATAGGGATGCCTCAGCTAGCATGAGTTTAGGGTGCTTATTGGGAGCATCTGTGTGACCTACCTGGGCACCCAGTAGTGCAACTTCATCTCTGAAAGAGAGAGTAGAAAACCAGCTATAATAAAAAGTTTAATGTTGGGACAAGAAATTATATCCAACTTGTTCAAATAGATAGGGGATGAGAACTTAGCTTTGTTCAAATGTGAGCGATAATATCGCTAGAGCTGGAATGACAAGCCCCCCACTTTGGGCTTTTATTCGACTTAGTGTTGACCTCAGAGGATAGAAGACACGGACTCAAGTTCGTTTGGAAAGTGAGGGTAGGAATTCTTTTTGGTTGCCTTGCTCCTCGGAGTCACGTCTGGCTTTGGCATGCATTTCCATTAGCTGCACCATCAACCAAAAACATATCACCTCGCATGCCATGTTCTAGTTTTAGCATCCCTGTTGGTGTAGGTCCACTATGATGTGGGGTGAGTTCATCCTTCGGTCCAGCTCTAACACATGATGGTATGGGCACAAAACTGTTCTAGGTTGCATGGCCGTATAGGCTTGGTTATCAAACCCTAACACCGTACGGTCGCTACACGAGCCCCCTATTGAAACCAGATGCTGCATGGCTAGCGTGGAAGCTAGTCACCGAGTTCAACCTCTGCATGGTTACTGTAAGGGCTTGCTATTGACCTAAACAACTTCACGACTGTGTAAGCTCTTCACGGGATCGGACTACTACATAGCTGTGGGGGTCAAGCTACTATCTGCTGTGAGGATCGAACTGTAGCTGGACATGAGCCCGCCATCTTGATAATTGAACTTCCAAGTAGCGTACGGTTGTTGCATGCGAGCACATCATAGACTTCATGGTTGTGTGAGCTTGTCACTTCTATCGTCACGTGGCCATCATGTTCACGTCCAAAATCGTCTTGGAATGGTGCCGCTACCATAAGCTTGTTAGGTCATCCATGCACGGCTTGAGTGCGAGGATTGAGCTACTGCATGGACTGTGTGCCTAATGTGAAAATGAACTACAGCTAGGGCACGGGCTCATCCTCGTGCGAGCTTCAAAAGCCAAACCGCTGCATGCTATGAACTTTAAACTACGTTAGGTGGCTACAAGCTTGGCAGGCTTCGAACTGCTGCTGGGTAGCTACGAGCTTGGCGTCGAAGTGAGCTGTAGTTGGATATGAGCTCGTCACCTTGCACACTACTGCATGGTCGAGCCCAAGCTCATTACAGGACCTCCCGCTACATGAGTGTATTACCAAGGCAAGTTCTACATGGTTATGCATGAGCTCATCTCTAAGTTCATAGTGGTGCAAACTTGTTGCTGCTTGGACTACGGAGATCGAGGTCATAGTTGAAAGCTCATTGTTATTGTGTCGCAAAGGGTAAGTCTGTTATTGAATCATCTTAATGAATAGTGCATCAGGCATGGCTGAAGTGCGAGCTCGTCTCTAAACAAGATCACTGCACACTTTGAGCTCAGCTTCACGCTGCCATCATGGTTTCCTATAAGCTACTGCTATGGCTAGAGAATGTTGGTGGCGGTAATTGGTTGAGTGACAAATAAGGCAATCCAAAGTTGAATGATTCACTGGAAAAGCAAGAGAGGCTGGCAATCTGCTAGCTTGTGTACTGTTCTCCAGTGAAGGCAAGACCAAGTTCATCCAACCAGAGAAATAATAGCTTCCTTATGGTGAGATTCAAGTGGGCCAACCATCACAATAAAAATTAACCAGGATGCAGGTAGAGTCCCCATAGACGATGCTAAAATGTTGACAGTGAAATTTGATTCATACGGAGAGACTAAACTTCAGCCAACGGGGATGATTCAATGAACCCCAAACTGTAACCTGGCATAGAAATCATAAAAAGAAGAAGAAAAGCATAAAGCAGATAGCACAAATTTTTTAATATGGTTTAGCCAACTCTGGTCAGTATCAGACCCTACATTCACGGATGATGTTATTAATGAGAAAATATTTACAATATGCAGTATTTTTACGGGGATTCCTCTCTAGTGAGCTCCGTGGCTGTCTGCTGTCAGAACTCTATCTTTTACAATGAGTTCTCTCTCTTCAATAAGTTCCTCCTCCTTCCTCTATTACATAGAGTCCTATATACATAAAGGCTAATCCTACAATTTGGCTCTTGTAGGCTTTCCATCAATTAGCCCCCTGCTGACTTGCTCTTTCTCGATTTACATGCTCAGCAGGGCTTTGGCTGGGAGTGCCTCCTTCTGCGGGATGGGCCTCCATTAGCTGGGCTTTTGCCAGCCAATCCAAAAAATGCTATCAACATCAGTCAAGTTTGAATTGTTTCTTGTTAACACAATATTGAATAACATCTCTTATATTAATAGTGGTTAATTCTAACTAGTCTCCATGTGTCATTAATATAGCCCAACATATCTATATATAGCCCCACTATTAGGCATCAACGGTTGATATATCAAAGCAATATAAATTCAACTATGAGACCAAGTACTACCCTCAAGTCCGAGGACTTTCTGTAACATGGAAAAAAATATTTAAAGTCCTACTTATTTCTATAATGGTCCTATTCAATGTTTATATATAAACACTTACATGATCTTTACTCTAATGACACTTCACTCTATCAAAGTAGTAAACCATGTGATAACCTTTGAAAACACATTGCCCATTTGCATTTTAGGTTGTAAACATTTTAGGATTATAAAGAATTTCTCAAGTTTTTCAAATATAGTCTATGGATAAATAGTCTATACTATCAAGTACTAATAAAATAAATTGACTTGAAACTAATCAGATACAATTTTTAAACCCATATTCTTAATATGTTTCTTAAACTCCTTTTGACTTAATGTCTTGGTCAATAGGTTAGCCAAATTATTAACAAAGGTAACCTTGTCAATTACAATATCTCATCTTTTAATAAATTCTCTTACCAAATGATATTTTCTTTCAATGTTTTTTATTCTTTGGTGTGCTCTGAGCTACTCAGTTTGAGCGATGGCACTACTATTGTCATAAAACAAAGGAATAAGAGATCCAACTGTGTCTATTACACCAAGTTTATGGACAAATTCTCCTTTGTAGCTTTACAAGTCACAACATACTTTGCTTCTATCATAGAATCTACAACCGTCTTTTGTTTACAACTCCTCTAGTTAAAAGTTTTGTTATTTAAGAGAAAAACATATTTAGATGTAGAATTTCTATCATCAGGATCTGTTTGAAAATGAGAAATAATGTATCCATTAACTCTTAATGGCCCACCACCATAAACTAAACAATAATGCTTAGTTCTCCTTAAATACTTAAGAATATTCTTCACTGTTGTCCAATGTTTTTCTCTTGGATTAGATTGAAATATACTTACAACACTTACTGCATGAGAGATATTCGCCAAGTACACAGCATGGCACACATTAAGTTTCCCATAACTAAAGCATATAGGCAGTTCTTCATCTTTTCTAACTCTTCATGTGCTTTGGGGGCACATATGCTTAAAAAAGGTAATTCCATGCCTAAAAGGTTGTAAACCTTCCTTTGAATCTTGCATGTTAAGCCAAGCTAGAATCTTATCAATGTAAGTGGATTGGGACAAGCCTAACAATCTATTAGCCTCACCCCTTTAGAGCTTAAAACCTAGAATATATGATGCCTCACCTAAATCTTTCATAGAGAATTTAGTGAACAACCATAATTTTGTTATTGACAGCATTCTTAGATCATTCTCAATAAGAAGAATGCCATCAACATAAAAAATAAGAAAAATAATGGCATTCCCTTGCACCTTTTTATAAAGACAAGCTACACTAGAATTTTGAACAAAGCTAAACTTCTTGACTATATCATCAAATAAGATATTCCAACTATGAGCAACCTGCTTGAGGCTATAAGTGGATTTCTCAAGTTTGCATACTTTGTTTTCTTGACTTTTGGATATAAATCCTTCAAGCTGGTCTATAAAAAAATCTTTTTAACGATATCCATTTAAAAAGGCTATCTTTACATTTATCTACCAGATTTCATAATCAAAATAAGTTGTTATAACTAATAAGATCCTGATGGACTTAAGTATTGCAACTAGTGAAAAGATCACTTTATAATCATTTTCTTCCTTTTTATTATGACATTTTGCAACAATTTTGCTTTACAAGTCTCTACCTTTCCATCTTCTTCATGCTTTTTCATATAAACCCATTTACAACCAATTGTTTAACCCCATTAGGTTGGTCTATGAGGTCCTAAACGTCATTCGAATAGATGGAGTCCATTTTTTATTTCATAACTTTAATCCATTTCTTTTTATCATAATCTAACATGACATCTTTATAAAAGTATGGATCCTCCTCATTTTCTTTTGAGGTCATAAGAAAATTTTCATTTAAAAGATTAAGTCTAATTATACTACTCTTACAAGTTAGAATAAGAAGTTTGTTAGTTTAAGGAATATTTTCCTTAATAAATGCCTCAATAGGAATATCTTTTACAAGAATTTTTTTTTTTTGCTCTTCAAAAATAATCTCATTATTCATGGAATGTTTAAATGTAAATTCTTCTTTTAAGAATACTAGATTATGACTTATAAAGACTTTCTGCTCATCAAGATTACAAAAATAATACCCAATTGTCTTTTTAGGATAACCAACAAATAAACATCTGTTAATTATTGACTCCAACTTGTCCACAGTTTGTTTCTCAACATGTGCTGGCTAACCCCCCCATCTTCAAGTGTTTCACACTTGGTTTTTTTCTAGTCCATTATGGAGTAGTTGGAATGGATTTACTTGAAACTCTATTTAATAAATAAATAACAATCTCCAATGCATAATCCTAAATAGTGATAATTTTACTATACTCATCATAGATCATATCATATCTAGTAAAGTATGATTTCTTCTTGTTGTGGTATTCCTAGAGGTGTGAGCTCAGATAAAATTTCATTATCTCTCATATAGCATTAAAATTCATCAAAGAAATATTCTCCTTTTTTACTAGATCAAAAACATTTTTATAGATCTACCCTTTTGTGTTTCAACTTTAGCATGAAATACTTTGAACTTTTCAAAGGCTTTTGATTTATGTCTTAGAAGATAGATGTATCCATATCTTAAATAGTCATCAATAAAAGATATGAAATAAACAAAACCACTTCATACCACATGATTTATTGGATCACATGCATCACTATGTATTAAGTCCAATATATCTATACATCTAGTACCTTTTTTGAGTAAAAAGTAGTTTAGTCATTTTACCTTGAAAGCAAGACTTAGAAGTTGGATACAATTCTAATTTCAGAAAATTTAAAGGACCATCCCTTACCAACCTACTAATTCTTTCCAGATTAACGTGACCTAATCATAAATGCCATATATAAGTGGAAGTGATATCATCTCACTTCCTTTTCAAAGAGTTCTCAACATTTGAAGAACTAATTTCATCACATGTAAAAGTATGACAAGTAGAGGAAAGGAAATATAAACCATTTTGTTCAAACAAATTTGCCACAAATTTATTATGTAATCTTATTTGAATTTATTACAAAAAAACAAGAAAGTGTATTCACTGTTTGCTAACTTAGATATAGAAATCAAATTTCTCCTCATTTATGGCACATAAAAACAATCTTTTAAGGTCAAAACAACTCCTCCTTATAGTATGAGATGATAAGTTCTCATGAAAATTGTTACAAAACTTGTATCAGTTCCTCTCATAAGCACCACCTCATTATCACTCAGATTTTTGTTTTCCTGAAACTCCTAAAATACATTACAAAAATGAGAAGTTGCTTATGTGTCAATACACCACGAGTTAACAGAATTAACCAATAAGGTAGTTTCTATGATAAATATATTAGATATACCTTCAAAAGGTATTTTGCTTTTCAAAAAAAAGCAAGGTATTGGCGACAATTCCTCATGTAGTGTCCTTTCTTCTTGTAGTATTGACTTTTATCACTAGATTCCTTTTTCTTTGCATTCTAATTGAAACTTTTTCATTTAAATGCTTTCATACTTATAGCTTTTCTTTTCTTGGACTTAAAATACTCTCTTTTTTTAGAAACGATGACAACTAACTTATCCTTTTTTTATCAAATTTTCAGCTCTTTGCAACATATTGAAAAGCTCAAGAAATTAATTTATAATCATGTTGTTCATGTTGAAATTAGGCACAAATTGATTAAAGAAATCAAGCAATAAAAATAAGATTCTATCTATCTTTGAGTTGTCATCAATTTCAGCACCAAAAGTACCTAATTTATTAATATATCTAATCATTTTTATCATATGATCATGAACTGGTATATCTTTAGCCATCTTAGTGGTCATAAATCCTTACATGGCAATTTGCCTAATAGAATGATTCTACTATCAAACATTTCCTTTAAGCTAGCTATGCTCTTTTTGATAAAATTTAATGATTCATGTTGCTTTTGAAGCCTATTTTCAAAAGGTGCAAATATATTGCATTTAGTCATGGAATCATCTTCTTTCCAAAGTCTATAAGGCTTATGATTAGCCTCGGGACCATTATCTTCTAGTACAGTAGGTGTGTCTTCATCAAGAACATAAACCAATCTTTCAACTGTGAAAATAATCTTTAAATATCTCTTTCAATCAAAATAATTAAAGCCTTTCAAATGATTTTCATCTAAACCATTTCTATTAGATAGAAACAAATAAGTACATAATTCCACAATATAATAAGTCATCAAATAGGGATTTTAATTCAATAGTAATGCTCACTTATTATGAGTTTGATAATTTCCTTAAATAAATACATAAATATTATGAATTTTAGGTGAGCAACAGATACTTTGTTAAGTAACTTAACAAATTCATTTTAGAATTCATCAAGTACCTAAGCTACATAGATACACATATCAACTTTATGTATAAATGAAATCCCACCATAATTTGGCCTCTAATAAAATATACACATCACTGATTTTGTAGTCAATATATTTTTATTAGTAATGTATAATCCTGTTATGTAAACATGTTATGTGTAATGTGAGTAACATCCATTTTAATTAATACTCCCACTAGCCATAACATATCTAGCATTTATATGAAAATATATAATAATAATAGTTCCAAAACTAAGATTTTAACATTTTAGTATCAACATGATTTCCAAAATTTTTATTATAATATACTAACAACGGAAGGCCTTTAGAGATTATCTTCATAAGACTAATCTCTATCTAATATACCTTATATTTTTTAAAAAATAAAAGAATATGTTGATCTTTATTAATAATGAACATTTCAAAATTAAGTGTCTATAACAATATATATATATATATATATCTCACACATATATCCTTGTTAAGACAATAACAATTCATGCTAAAAAAACTCGTAATATCATAAAACAATTTTTTATGCGAGAGCTAGAACATTTCAAACTATTAAAATAGTAAACCGATGTAAATATATGTGTTTGGCTTTGATAGTAGTGTTGGATAATCCTTTTAAGAATATATATATATATATATATATAATATTTTATAAAATAGAAATTTCATAAATTTCTTAAGATCATTCACATATGTATACATCAACTGAACAAAGAATTTAGAAATACTTTGTGTAGATCAAAAAAGACTTTATAAGTTTTTCTTGTGTCAAACTCTTACCAGTCTCGAACTTAGCATAGACGTCCTTTGTTTAATCTCACTAGACTTCACAAATGCAAAGTCATCAAAAAATCACATGCACATCTCATCTATTAAGAACCTATTCCATGTAGTTCAAAGGAAAAGAATTTTTCCATAAAATAAGAAAGAGGAATGAAAAACTAAGATATATAGTTCTCTCATATTTTCTTCCTTTTATATTAAAAGAGAATGACTCTAAAAGTTCCTTAATATGATAGATTCAGTCATCACTTCATTAAGTAATTATCTAAAAAGTAATAATATTTATTTTTTGCTTTCATTAAATGCACATCCAATACATATAATCTTAATAAAATATTAAATAAATTAATGATTACTTAATTAAGTAATCATCTAATTAATAAATAAGTCTACTTAATAACTATTATACATGAATCTATTATTTATTGTCTCTTTCACCAATATATATCCAATACATATAATCATCAAAATAACTATTATTTATTTATTGACTTTATAGGACATACAAGTCTTCCATGCTTGCCCTTACACATATATATATATATATATTATTTTATTTTCATTTCTTTAGTTTGAAAGATAAAATTAGATTACATGTTTAACAAGTTATTAGATATTTAAAAATCAAGGTAGGTGTGTATTATTAAAATTATATTTAATGGAGACAAAATTGTTTTAATCAAATCTAAATGTGTAGTTGCTTTTGAGATTTAGATATAAGTACTTTATATAGTTTCACAATTGAATTTTAGATATTTAAAATTTTTTATATTCTCCTACCTAATATATGGTATATTATATTTATGTAGGTTATTTTATTATAACCCCATATTAAAATATAAACTAATTCACACTTGTACTTTGTTTAAAAGTAGGGAAAAAATGAAAGAAAAAAAAATAGAAGATTGCATTTTTATATTAAATTAATCTTTTAAGATGATAATATTTTTATTATTTTATCTTTTCTTTTCTTTTTCTTGTCATTATTTTTATTACTTTCTTTTTATACAAGACATTAAAGTTTTTTTTATACATGTTAGGTATTAAAAAAGTTTTCTTTTTCTTAGCAAAAAAATGTTCTCTTATTAAAAATTAAGGGTAATCTATGCATATAATGTTCGAATATTTTTATAATTATTAGGCTTCAATTAACTGGAATTTTGGTTTGTAAAAATGCATTGAATATGTAGGCCAAATATGCCCAAAAATTTGAATATATAAGTGATCCCAATTAGTTAGGTTGCACCTCTTGGGCTTAAGGTCTAATGTATTAGATATAATGTTTTGGTTTGGTGTAGGCTTATAATTAACAACCCTAATGAGAGGTGAGTTAATTATGTTGGAAGAATTTGTTTTTTGGTTAACCATGGAGAAATATGGGAAGAATTTACTCTCAAAGTATATTGCATACTTTTGCTGTGTGATCACTACAAAAAAAAAAAAAAAAAATTCATGATCTGAGAGATAGTAATTTCTTATTTTGATTTATATTTAAATTATTCTGTAGCTATAGATTTGACATAGATGTTCTATGATATTTGATAATTTTCTAACAAATGGTATCATAGCAACTATATTAAATCTAAAATCCTGAATGTTCTATATGAATTTTGCTAGAAATTGTTTTAGGATTTTAAATTCTCTCTCTTTACCATGGTCCTATATATTTTTATGTTCAATTTTCTATATTTCTTTGACTAGATCTTTTCTATTACATGCATGAAATTGAACACAAAAAGTGATTTGTTTTAAAATTAATATTAACCCATGTTTTATGCATATTGTTCAACATTTAGAAACATAAAATCTCCATTGTTAAGAAACAAAAGATTTGGCTTATGCATCTCTTAATGGAAACCATAATTAATCACTTCTAATCCTTATATATATTGTATGATGTATGTCGAATTTTTTCTTTGTTTTACATGTAATTGGCTCTACATTTAGGACTTTAGTTGATTGAGTGTTCAATTAGGATTTTTTTTTTTTGTGAGGAGGAATATATAGTGAAATTGATCTTATCATTTTTAGAGATTTCAATTATTTTTAGCATCTGATGTGGGATTTGGGTGCTTAACAATAGTTATTGCTACTACATCCTAAAAAGATAGTATTCATCTATGATCAGATTTTAGTCCCTTTTCAATAGCTATTAGGTATCATTGATACCTTTTATAGATGATTGTATGTTCCTCTTAAAAAATTATTTTAATTTTCTAATGGTTTGGGTTGTACAAGTTTTTTGGTTACTATTTAATATTTAATGTTATTAAGGGTTTTTTTTTCATTGGTAAAAATTTTTCTAGCATATTGATATATATTTGGAAGGTGTCCTTCCTTTTAATATTTATCTTATTTAGTGCACTTTCATTAGAATTTATGATAAATTACTATATGTTAGAACCATTAATTTTTATGCTTTTAGAATGCATATTATCAGGAAAATATTAATGAAATTGAATTTTGATTACAGGTAAAAGTTGCCCTAATTTTGAGAATTTTATTGGAAAAATTAAAAGTTTTGACTTTAGCAATTATTTTTTGAACTATTGAAATTCTTAATTGTTTCTTATGGTTAACCGTTAGTCAAGCGATGCATAAATGATTAATGTACAATTTTCTCATGTAATATTGGAGGTTTTGAAATGGTTTAATAAAGATATTTTAGTATTTAAAGGTTTTTTGCCTTCTCAACAAATCTGTGTTTTGAATTATAGAATACATTATATTTCTTCACTATATAATGATTTATAATTATATTTTGAGGTCTCTAATATTTTAATTTTCACAATTGATCGTTGCCTATGATATTTTATAAATTTTTTGTTGTTGTTATTATTATTATTAATGTTATTATTTAATTTCATTATCTTATCCTAAATAATTAAACAATTGAATTATTCAATATGATGCAATAGATCTTTTGTCTGCTAGGATGCAATTCCAATTTTAATGGATGTCTATTTTGGATATCATCAAAATATTGATATGGTTGTATTTCCCATTAATTTTGAATTTAATTTTATATTACCTCCATGATATATAATCACTTATGTGATTGTTCCTTATATCCTAATGTAATTTATTTATTTTTTATATGTTTCTTGGTAAAACATGAAATTTGAAGATGATGAATTATCAAACTCACCAATTGTTAATGACTTCAAGACTAATTCCAAATGTTTATGGTATGTAATTTATTGTTGCTTCTGTGTTTTAGAAAAAATCGTATAATTTTATTTGTTTTCTTTTACACGTAATGTGTATGTTGGGTTAAATTACATATCAATATATATTTATAAATCACCCTAGTCTTTGTCATTCTCCACATTGTTAAGCAAAATGAGTTACATATTTGCTTGCATGATGATTGTAATAATTAAATTAAATTTATTTGTTTTTGTGTAAAACATATGATTCAAATTAGATATGGAGATGATAATTGATCTTGGGTATTGTTTTATCCTATAGAAATTTTATTGGCAAAGTGAGTGTTTGTTACTATAGTGACTTGTTTACTAAACTAATAAATATTTTTATAAATATCTATTTTGGGATATGATAATTGTTTAATGGAAGTTTTATTAGTAAAAGTGAATGTATGTCACCACAGTGACCATTTATCAAGCTGATTTATTCTCACGTTGAATTTTGGGATGTTCTTGTTATTTGGATTGATTTGTATAACAATTTACCCATATGAGGTTATTATATAAGTTAAAGTAATAAGAAGCTTTAGATGATGTTGATTATTAGAAATCTTTCTACTCATAAATGATATAAAAGTTTATCTTTCTACCTGTAAGTGTTAGGTTTTCTTTTCTTAAAGAAATCTTATTGTCATCCAAATAACTTGTTGTGAATTTTGTCATGGTTACTTGTCCATGTTATTATTAATAATTATGCTTTTATAATATTTTAACATGTTTTGATCAAACTTTTATAATATTTTAACATGTGTTATAAGCATTTTCTAGTACCATGTGAAGTGAGTTGGCAAAAGCCTAAGTCCAATTAAAAGGGTCTCAGTCATTCAAGTCACTGAAAACCTCACCTGCAAACTCCACCTTGCTACAGCAGCTAGCTCGATGTCGTTCAGGTCGCAACCCTCAACTAACTCCAGGTCACTCATGTCACAGTCCTTAACTAGCTCCAGGTCGCTCAGGTCGTAGCCCTCAGCTAGCTCCAAGTCGTTCAGGTTGCAGCCCTTAGCTAGCTCCAAGTCGTTCAGGTCGCAGTCCTCAACTAGCTCCAAGTCGCTCAAGTCGTAGCCTTCAGCTAGCTCCAAGTCACAACCCTTAGCTAGCTTCAGGTCGCTCATGTCACAGTCCTCAATTAGCTCTAGGTCGCTCAGGTCATAGTCCTCATCTAGCTCCAAAACGGTCAGGTCGCAGCCCTTAGCTAGCTCCTAGCTAGCTACCTCAGCTAGATCCCAGACTTAGCTCCAAAAGAGAGCTTTAACACTTTCCTGGTCAATATCAGCCTACAAGGCTAATATGTAAAAAGTAGTCCAAGGGGCCCACCCATAGAAAACAACTTGCAGAAGTTAACTTGCAGGAGCCTAAGATGTCTTTTACATTTATTATGTGATGTAACATATTTATAATTTATTAAATTATATTTATACCCCCTGG
>JANHAO010004261.1:0-24502 GCA_026873985.1 Saraca asoca
GCTAGTTTCAATGCCTCTTCCTTTACATGAACCTTAATATTGGGTGAGATTTTCATCAGCTGTTCTAGCTGATAAATGTTGCATTTAACATCAATTGCATTAATGTCTCCTTTCCTACACTGCTGAGAAATATCATCCCGTATCATGTCCAAAATGAGTTTTGTAAGATCAGGTGATGTTTGAAGACTATTGAAAATCTCATTGCCCATCAAGTCAGATCTATTTGCTTATTGTTGACGATCGATTTTGGTAATCGGTTAACCAAAGGTTCTGAGAACCAAACTGCTATATGATTGCATAGAACGTGATAAATGAAGAGAAGATTCAAAAGAAAAGGAAAAGAGATCAGACAGAGATTTTATCGTGGTTCAGCCAAAGTTCAAATGACTCCTATGTCCACGATGGTTCTATTTTCTCTCTTTCTATGTTCTTGGCATACAAATATATAACAAATCTATTAGCAGAGTGTCTGCATCTCTTTTTTCTATCTCCCTACTTGTAGTTTCCCGTCCCATATTTATACATGCGGGGAGGGTTACAATTTGTAATTCATCAATGTAAGACTATGATTATATCCGTACTACTCATTAAATACTAGACGCTGAGCAATAAATGTTGGGCAAATCACTATCGGACTTCGGGGGCTGTTTTGTGGATTGGTAGAATACTTAGGCTGGTCAGACGTTAGCTGTTTTCATTGATGTAGAGGAGAGCTCGCTGCCGCCTTTGCTACTCGAAGTCCACGAGCTCGCGTTGTGCGATCTGCCGCATGGTTTCCTAGCGGCCTTATTTGAATTAGGTTGTGCCTTTTTTACTTTACCCCCTAATTCTTTGGGCTTTGGCTAACTCTCTTTTGCCTAGTCTAAGTAATATCCATAACATTAGCCCCCAACTCGTCATTCACTTTGCGGGCTAGGAGTTATCGATTTGCTTCTCAAAGAGGTGACTTCTGTTCATGACATAACCTACCCAGCGACGGACTGTAAGCCTTATGAGGATTTCAGGCAGATGATGATGATAGTCTAGTTGGTCGCATGAACCGTGCTTTGATTTTAACAATTCATGGATAATTCTGCGTGCCCTTGGCGTGGCACAGTGAGGACCCTTCTGGTGTGATCGAGCGTAGTAAAGTCGCGAGGGAAGTTTGTCATTCCATTAAGACGATTGAGTGCACCTGATCTGAGGATGAGACGAGTCCTGGAGGCTTAGTGCATCTTGCATTAGGTGTGTCTGAGCTCACTCTAGAGGCTTAGTGCATTTAGCACCATGTGTGCCCAAGCGATATTATTAGTAGCTCTGGAGGCTTAATACGCTTAGCACCAGGTGTGCCCGGGCTCGCTTTGGAGGCTTAATACGCTTAGCACCAGGTGTGCCCGAGCAGTATTATTAGTAGCTTCAGAGGCTTAGTGCGCTTAGCACCAAGTGTGCTCGAGCTCACTCAAGAGGCTTAGTGCGCTTAGCACCAGGTGTGCCCGAGTGGTATTATTAGTAGCTCTAGAGGCAGGCTTAGTGCGTTTAGCACCAGGTGTACCTGAGCTCGCTTTGGAGGCTTAGTGCATTTAGTACCATGTGTGCCCGAGCGGTATTATTAAAGCTCTGGAGGCTTAATACATTTAGCACCAGGTGTGCCCAAGCTCGCTTTGGAAGCTTAGTGCACTTAGCACCAGGTGTACCCGAGCAGTATTATTAGTAGCTTTGGAGGCTTAGTGCGTTTAGCACTAGGTGTGCCCGAGTTCGCTTTAGAGGCTTAGTGCACTTGGCACCAGGTGTGCCTGAGCGGTATTATTAGTAGCTTCGGAGGCAAGCTTAGTGTGTTTAGCACCAGGTATGCCCGAGTTCGCTCTGGAGGCTTAGTGTGCTTAGCACCAGGTGTGCCTGAGCAGTATTATTAGTAGCTCTGGAGGCCTAGTGCATTTAGTACCAGGTGTGCCCGAGCTCACTCTGGAGGCTTAGTGCGCTTAGCACCAGGTGTGCCTGAGCGATATTATTAGTAGCTCTGGAGGCTTAGTGCATTTAGCACCAGATGTGCCCGAGCTCACTCTAGAGGCTTAGTGCGCTCAGCACCAGGTATGCCCGTGCGGTATTATTAGTAGCTCTGGAGGCTTAGTACGTTTAGTACTAGGTGTGCCCAAGCTCGCTCTTGAGGCTTAGTACACTTAGCACTAGGTGTGCCTGAGCGGTATTGTTAGTAGCTCTAGAGGCTCAGTGCATTTAGCACCAAGTGTGCCCGAGCTCACTTTGGAGGCTTAATGCGCTTAGCACTAGGTGTACCCGAGCAGTATTATTAATAGTTCCGGAGGCTTAGTACGTTTAGCACCAGGTGTGCCCGAGCTCGCTCTGGAGGTTTAGTACGCTTAGCACCAGGTGTGCCTAAGCGGTATTATTAGTAGCTCCAGAGGCTTAATGCATTTAGCGCCAAGTGTGCCCGAGCTTACTCTGGAGGCTTAGTGTGCTTAACACCAGGTGTGCCTAAGCAGTATTATTAGTAACTCTAGAGGCTTAGTGCGTTTAGCACCAGGTGTGTCCGAGCTCGCTTTGGAGGCTTAGTGCGCTTAGCACCAGGTGTGCTCAGCGGTTTTATTAGTAGCTCTGGAGGCTTAGTGCGTTTAGCACCAGGTGTACCCGAGCTCGCTCTGGAGGCTTAATGCGCTCAGCACCAGATGTGTCCGAGCGGTATTATTAGTAGCTCTGGAGGCTTAATACGTTTAGCACCAGGTGTGCCCGAGCTTGCTCTGGAGGTTTAGTGCGCTTGGCACCAAGTGTGCCTGAGCAGTATTATTAGTAGCTCTAAAGGCTTAGTGCGTTTAACACCAGATGTGCCCAAGCTCGCTCTGGAGGCTTAGTGCACTTAGCACTAAGTGTGCCCAAGTGGTATTATTAGTAGCTCTGGAGGCTTAGTGTATTTAGCACCAGGTGTGCCCGAGCTCGCTCTAGAGGCTTAGTGCGCTTAGTACCAAGTGTGCCCTAGCGGTATTATTAATAGCCCCGGAGGCTTAGTGCGTTTAGCACCAGTTATGCCCGAGCTCGCTCTGGAGGCTTAGTGTGCTTAGCACCAGGTGTACTCGAGCAATATTATTAGTAGCTCTGGAGGCTTAATGCATTTAGCACCAGGTGTGCTCGAGCTCGCTCTGGAGGCTTAGTGCACTTAGCACCAGTTGTGCCTGAGCTCATTCTGGAGGCTCTGTGCGCTTAGTACCAGGTGTGCCCGAGCGGTATTATTAGTAGCTCCAGAGGCTTAATGCATTTAGCACCAGGTGTGCCCGAGCTCGCTCTAGAGGCTTAGTGCACTTAGTACCAGGTGTGCCCAAGCTCGCTCTAGAGGCTTAGTGCACTTAGCACCAGGTGTGCCCAAGCTAGAGCTCACACGAGCTGGGTTTGGAGTGAGCTGACTAGAGGTCGTGCTACGGCCTTGAGCAGTGGATCGTTCGGGGATTGGAAGTGCCGTTTGCTTTTTCCATCTACCCTTGGTGGGGGGTTTGAAGCGTTTCCTTTCACGTATGTCTCTTTGATTATGCATCCAGGCCAATTATTGCTACGTTCTATGCATATGGCTTGGCTTTTAATACCGATACCCGCTGGTCCGTAAGATCATGGGTCATTTAAGAAGTTTTTGAATTTAACAGTTGGATTTTTCAAAATAAAGCTGGGAAACTTTAACACTTGGAAAATTTAGGAAAAATAAAAAGAAAAATTTAAAATAAAATCTAAAATTTAAAAGGACTAAATTGAAAAATCGACAGGGACTGAACTGAAAAGTTTTATTTTCGGGTGGGGTAAATTTTGAAATAACACAAAATTCAGAGGCCAAACTAAAAATTTTGGGAAATCGGCCCAGTCGATAACCGATTTTCCTGGGTTGATATTTTGTTGATTTTTTTTGGATTGTTCCAACCCCTTCTCTCGAACTCTTTTTCTTCCTCTCTTCTTCTCTTTGGCTTACGGCTGCTCCGGGGAAAGCTTCCGGAGGTGGAACGGCGCCGGCAAGCATTCTGGCAGTGACTGAGTTAGCTTTCGGTCAGATGAGTTCAGCCCCTCTTCTGTGACTCTTTCTTTCTTTTTCGGTTGAAATAGGCTTCGATTTTGAAGCTCTTTTTCGGCCGAACATGGTGGCTCCAACGGGACAGCCTCTCCCGCATTCTTCCTTCTCCTTCTCGCATCTTCTTTTAGGCTGGGTGGCTTTGGGTTGCTTGAGATGTTCAGCTCCCCTGTTTTCTTGCTATGTTCGGCCATCCTTGGCTTATGGGCCGCCGGCGACAAACCAACTGCCGGTGAGCTGATAGTGAGTATTCAAGGACCCGGTGACTAATCCTAGAACAAAAGTTTTATTCCGTAGTACTTAGATTAATAGTTATCAAGAAATTTGTGTTTAAGCTTAAATATGTAAAGTTGATGGAATTGGGAAATTTTGTCATAAAATTCCTTCTGAAATACTTCTGAGTAATTATAGAAATTTAAATGTTGAAGTTCTATTAATTTTGTAGTTGAATGCAAAATGATAGTCTGTTCTTTTGTATATGTGAATCTCGGTTGAGTTATAAATTCTGAATTCCTGTTTGCTATATGGATGCTAGAATGCCATTTGTTGCATCCATTTTGCTTGTTGGTTGTTGAATAAATTCTGGCTTTTGTATTCTAGGTGCTGTATAATTGGTAGTTTGCCGGCTGCTGTGTAAGACTTTGATATGCTGTGTTCTGGTTTGCTAAATTGTAGTTTATTTCATTTGTTGGCCATACTATAGTTGGTGGTAATATGGGTCTTTGGTAACTGTATAAGTTATAGCTGGCTAAGTAAGTTTAGATATTATAAGTGTTGCATGTGGATATATTTAGAGTACATTATGAAATTAGTATTATTTAAATTTCTATAAATTATACTTTGGAGGTGAGTGGATAACCTCACCTTGTAAAAGTTGTATTATGTCAACAAGTAATCTTATTAAGTAAATAACAAGATAGTAATTTCAATAAACTATAAGACCGATGATGAGCTTATTCTGAGGTATTATGTAACTAAAAATATATACTCTTATATTGTGATAACATAAATAATTTGTAATTCAGACATGTAAGACTTCGAATTCCATGGAAATCTAGTGGTAACCTGGTAATAACTATAAATAGCTTTTAAGGTTAGATAATACAGGAAGAACATCCTACATAGCTGGGTGATACTGAAAAGAAAGAATAGCCTGAATGGTGGTAACAGCCCATCAGGCAGAAATGGAAAATGACAAGGGAAAATAAGTATGTAATATGAATATATAGTACAAAAGAAAATATTGATAATTCCATTGTTACCATTAGGAGTTTCCTTGGAATTCAAGTGTTAATACTATTTTCTTATATCATACATATGTATATAACATAATTAAATTAACTAAGGATCCTGGATTCAACGGAAGTCTGTTGGTAATCTGGTAATATCTGTAAACAGGTGTATGGCTGGATAACATATAAAGAAAAAGAGAAATGGTCTGAATGTCAGTATTAGCACAAGGGCCGGTAACGAAAAAGGTGACTATTGAAAATAAGTATACGATACCTACTACAAGTGCAGGGGAAATATTAATAAATGATAATGCCATGATTACCATTAGAAGTTTCCCTGAAATCCAAGCGTTAATATCTATCGTATAAAGTACTTAACATAAATAATTTCACTAAGGATCTATTGGTAATTCTTGGACAACTCGCAAGTGCATCTGTGTATATATCTGTTATGTAGAAGCAATAAGAGGCAATATGAACCAGTGTTATTAGGTTGGAATAGAGATCTGCCCTGGTTCCCAGTTGGATTCCTTTGGATCCGGAACCACTAGTTATTCACAGGAAACCCTCAGGTGCACTTGTGACTACCCGGTGTCTGTTGAAGCAATAAGAGGGAGGGTGGAATAAAATGAAATATCTATATGGTATTGTAGATGGAAAAGGAGGCAATCTGATCGGTTCTGATTACCTATGGGAATTATCTAGATCTGACCAACAATCTCTAAAGGAAGAAAATACATTTTGAAATACAAAGGAATAAAATGACAAAAGTATAAATAGTGAACAATAATAAGTATATCAAGAAATGTAGTAATTGGTAAAATAGTAAATACGTATTACATTAAGTATGTATGGTCAGTAGAAAAAATGATTAGTTTGGGCCACCATATATTTGATTTATATGGCCCATATTATTTGTCTATAGATGCATTATAGGAATTGTTATTGAATTATTGTAATATTTATTTATCGTATCTATGACTGAATTCTGGATGCCTAGTAGGTTGCTAGTAGTTAGTCTAGGCCACTGTATATTTGTTTATTTGTTATACAGGTTTCTGATGGGCGTGTGGCCCTTATTATTGTATATTATAGCCTTGAGCCTGGGCGTCCATATTATAGGAGAAATTCTACCGGATTTTTGACAGAAATAAACATGTAATAAGGAGTCAAAATGTATAGTTAGGCTTGTAAGAGGTTTCCCACGGGTGACCTTCTACGCCGGTCACGGACCCTCTGGACGGGTCATGGCAGAAAGTTCCCCCCTTTTCATTATTCACCGAAAATGTACACCCTTCTACTTCCCTTCTGTTCTTGAAATCATTCACCTCTCCTTTTCCAGTCTCTTCCTTATTCTCAGGTTCCGTCACGTCAGGACCTTGATTGTCGGACTTCTGCATTCCTCCATTTTTCAAGCAGCCAACAAGGTGAGCTTTTGTTTTCATTACAGCATTTTACATTTTTGTTTTGTCATCGGAGTCTACCGATTAACATTTAGGGCCTTAGGTGGCAGCAGAATTCCTTAACTTTTGGGTGCTTCCAGCTTAGCATCTGGAGCCCTTGTTTATGCTCCGTGGATCTGGGTGGCCTGGGGTAGTAGCTATTTCCTCTTTAGGTTGAATAGTGACCTAATTATTTATCTTCCTCCTGTAGATGTCTCAGCCCCATAAACGTCGCCACCACCTAATAGTCAACAAGGACACTGAATTTGAGGGGAGCGAGGGAATGCCTCACGCCGCTGGGGATGCGATCTCCCATAGTTGTGAGGTCGCTAGTGGCTCTGTGGCTCACGTCGAGCCAGAGGGATCCGATGCCATTTTTCCTTTCAAACACTTCCCTTCTAGTGTCCAGCCCAAGGAAATAAGGGGCATCGCGGAGGCATACTTCCTCCCCATAGGCTACCGTGTAATGGTCCCATCTCCCACTGATCATACTGCGTATCCCCCTAAAGGGTTTGTAGCTATTAACGTCCATTCCCTTAATGCGGGCTTGTGTTTCCTAATTCCTTCGTACATAATCGATTTCTTGAACGAATTGGGACTTGCACAAGTGCAATTAACCCCAAACGTGTATTCTTCTTTGACCTCTCTCGCATTGATTCATCTCCAAAATGGTCTCTGTCCTCTTAACTCGAAGGTTCTCTACCTTCTATATAATATCAAGGGCATCGAAAAGAAAGAGGGCTATTATTATCTTTCACCTCGCTTTTCAAAGTGTAAAAAATCATTGCCTCTGGGGGATGCTCGAGGGAAGTCCAATGCGGGTCCATATAAAAATCGTTGGTTTTATGTGTCCTGCCCATCGCTGCATTGTCTTCATCATCTTTCATTTGCGTGGAATCTGGGTGAGCTAGCTGGAGTGGATACTAGCCTTTTAATGTTTTTACTTTGATTCGAACCTAATGCTTTTGTTATGCTTCTTGCAGATGAAGTTCGAAAAGAAAGATCAGAGCTAAGCACGGTGGAGTTTGAGATTCTGGATCAACTCTCAGTTTCTACCAATTTTCCCAACACTGTGAGGTTTAACGAGGAGCTCTTGCGGGCCTACAATCTTTCTCCCATGCTTGGCACTGAGCTCATTGACAGTTCACACGACATCAAGGTTCACAGGTCAAAAGAAGTTCCCCTGGCAGACTTCAATGAATAGGTAATCATGGGTCGTGTTAACCTCGTCGACCCTCCTCCGAGACCCAAACGGGGTGCTCCTTCTACTTCTGTTCATGCTAACCGTCCTACCTCTTCTACAGCTGCTCCGAAGCCTGTTCAGGCTAGTCCGCTTCCTTCCTCTGTGGCTACTCCTATATTGAGTCAGCCCATTCTCCCTTTTAGTTTATTGATAGCGGAGGAGACCCTGCTCCTCCCAGGTCCTGTTTCACAGCAATGAGTGACTGAAAGGGAGACAGTAAGGTCTCTGCGGCATAGAGGTGAGACTCCTGCTGAACCTTTTTCAAAGAGACAGAGGGTTAATAAGGGAAAGGAGTTTGCCACCGATCAGACGGCATAATTCGAGGATACCCTGAAACATCCAGCTGAAGCATTGGGAGCTAAATCCCTGGCCCTTTACAATGTTATCCATGACAACGTGGGCCAAATTCTGGGAGCCAATGTAGCGTCTTTGGAAGATGATGGGATTCAGGGTAGCATCCTAATGGAGGTCTTTGCCAGCCACTACTTATTGGTTAGTGTCATTCTTTTCTTGTTCTTCCTGATCTTTGTTTGTGTTCTAACTTGTTGCTTTCTCCAAGGAGCCGTAGAGGCCATCAAGCAGAGGAATGAGTGGCTGAGTTGGGAGGGGGAGAGGTGTCAACTTGAGGCCGAACTTGCCACGGCTACCAAGGAGGTGACGGAATTGAAAAGGAAGCTGGAAGATGCCGAAACCCAGCTTCAAGGAGCCAATATTGCAGTAAAGAGGGATGAGGAATCTTTCATTCGTGAGGTCACTGAGTTCACTTCAAAGCTACGTGGAGCCCACGATGAGCTTCAAAAGAGCAGGAAGACATACTCTTTCTAACTCGACAAGTCAAGAGTTTCCAAAATCGACTCATAGTTGCCCAGGAGAGGACCAATTGTACCGTGGAGAGTAGAACGAGCTGAAGAGGCGATCAAACAGGCTAAGGAGGCTTCCAATCGTGCAAAAGAGAAGGCCTCACGTGCTGAAGTGGAGACCACCAAATTGAGAAAGGAGGCTTCCACTATGATCGAGCAGGCTTGAGAGGCCGCGGTCGCTCATACCACTAATAGCTTCATGTATACTCCGTGGTTAAATCGCCTGGACCTTGATTTCTCTTTCTTTGGTGGGGTGATCATGAACATCATCCAGGATTTTATTGAAGGCGCTAAGACGGCTCCTTCTCCAAGTGCTGAGGTCACAGATGGTTCTCCCGGTGAGAATGCAACACAAGCTGAAATTTCTTTGCCTGCGAAGGAGTCAACCGTGGAGAGGCCTGAAAGACAAGCCGTAGAGAATCCGCCTGCGATGCTCTCAAGCCCCCCAAGTGCTCAGGACCCTACTGACATAGGGGCTTCTTTATCATAGCACTTTAATAATTCTTATCTTCTTGTTGTTTCATGTTTCTCTAATTTATAATCGAGCCATTTCGTTGTGACTTTTATTCTACAAAGGATATTCTTCTTCTTCTTCTTTTTTTTTTTTATGTATATACATGTTGCCATTGGATGATTCGTCTTCTCAAGACATAGATACTATCCTTTGAACATAAATAATGAAAACATTTCCGGAAAGATCTTAATAGGAATGTAATTGAATTCAAAACTTTGATAGGTAGTTATAGTTTTGAGAGAATCAAATTTGGTTTACTAATAATATTTTTGGAGATGCTCGGCATTCCAAGCTCAAGGAAACTCCACCCCTTCGACGTTTGCTAAGCGGTACCCTCCAGCCTTTAGTCTTTCCTTTATAACGTACAAACCTTCCCAATTCGAGCCCAGTGTTCCTTCTCTGAGTTCGCGGCCTCCGGGCTAGATGAGACGTAAGATGAGGTCACCTGGTTTAAAGCTTCAAGCGCACACTTTTCGATTAAAATATCGTGCAATCCTTTGTCGGTAGGTCACGATCTTTAGGCACACTTCGTCCCCTTTTTCCTCAACAAGGTCAAGCCTGGCAGCAAGTAATTGGTCATTTTCCTCAGTATTAAAAGTAGTTCTTCGATGCGAGGTTACTTCAACTTCTACTGGCAGCATCGCCTCGGCTCCATAAACCATTGAGAAAGGGGTCTCTCCCATGGTGCTGCAAGCCGTGGTGCGGTAAGCCCATAGGACTTTTGGCAGTTCATCTACCCATGCCTCTTTCCTTGCTTCCAGCTTCTTCTTCAAGATCTGCTTGATGATCTTATTTACTGTCTCTACTTACCCATTGGTCTGTGGGTGGTCCACAGATGAAAAGTTTTTCAGGATTCCAAGATTATCGCAAAACTGGACGAACTGCTCACTCATGAACTGGGTCCGATTATTAGACACTATTTGCTGGGGGACACTGAATCGACAGATAATGTTGTTCTAGATGAACCTTTCGATCTGAGAAGAAGAAATCTAGGCTAATTCCTTTGCTTCTGCCCATTTGGTGAAATAATCCACTACTACTAAGGCATATTTACAGTTTCCACGACCCGTAGGGAGGGGTCCTATCAAATCAATCTCCCCCATATTGTGAATGGCCACGGGCTGGTCATTTGTTGGAGGTAGGTTGGGGGAGCTCGGGTGACCGTAGCAAACCTCTGGCACTTATCGCACCTCTAGACAAGGTCAATTGCATCTGTTTCATAGTTGGCCAAAAGAAACCCTATTGAAAGACCTTCTGAGCCAATGATAACCCCCCAGCGTGGTTTCCATAGTGTCCAACATGTATCTCTTTCAAAATGAGATCATGATCAGGGCCGTCAATGCATCGGAGAAGTGGAACCGAGAGGCCCTTCTAGTAAAGTACATCATCTATGATGCAGTATCTAGCAGCTCAGAACCATACGCAGTATGCTTCTAACTTATCCTCTGGGAGCTCGCCATGTCGTAAGTAGTTCAGAATGGGGTTCATCCATGAGCTGTGCGCTACGAAAATTGACATTGTGGTTGCCTTCTGCTCGATGCTGGGTAGTGGAAGGACTTCTACGGGTATGGCACCTGCAAATTTCGTATCTTTTACCATAACTAGTCAGGCCAAGGCATCCATGTGTGCGTTCTGAGCTCAAGGGATTTGGCTGATCTCGAACCTTGAGAATCCACGAAGCAATTCTTGGGCCTTTCGCAGATAAATAGCCATCCTTGGTCCCTTTACTTGATATTCTCCCTTTATGTGGCAAACGATTAGTTAAGAATCGTTGAAGATTTTTAGGTTTTCAGCTCACACCTCTTTTGCGAGGTAAAGTCCTGCAAGGAGTGCCTCGTATTCTGCCTTATTGTTAGTAGCTTGAAATTTGAGCCTCAAGGCGCAAGGGATTTTATATTTCTCTGGACTGATTAACAAGATTTCAGCTCCTGCCTTATGCTCGCAAGAGGATCCATCCGTGTAAAGTTTCCACCATAGTTCTTCAGAGGTTTTCACTTCTTCTGCCTCAAGCCCAGTGAACTCAACAATGAAGTCAGCTAGGGCCTACCTCTTAATCGCCGACCTTGATTTATAATGGATATCAAATTGTGCGAGCTCGATTGCCCATTTAAGCAAGTGGCCTGAAGTGTTCGCCTTTTGGTGGGTATGTCTCAATGGATACCGGGTTGAGACCTCGATGGAGTAGGCCTGAAAGTAAGGCTGTAATTTCTTTGACATGAAAACAAGGCCATAGACTAGTCTTTCCATAGGAGAGTAGTTTTTCTCAGTGTTTACTAGCCTTTTGCTCACATAGTAAACGGGGAATTGTGCTCCGTTCTTTTCACGAACAAGAGTCGTGCTAATGGCATGCTGTGACACTCCTAAATAAAGGATCAACTTATCGCCCTGCTGGGGCTTAGATAGGAGCGGGGCTCTACCTAAATACTCCTTCAGCTGTATGAAGGAAGCTTCACATTTTTTTGTCCATTTGAAGTGCCTTGCTTTCCTTAAGGCTTGAAAGAAGGGCAAACACCTATCCATTGCTTTGGAGATAAATCGGCTAAGGGCCACGACCTAACCAGTCAAAGTCTAGACATCTTTAATTCTGCTCGACGATCTCATGTCGATGAGTGCACATTTGAGAGGATTTAGCTTCATCCGATATTTTCATAGGATCTGAAACATTTCTTCCAGTTCACCTACATGATCTGAGACCTACCTAGACTTCACGAGCATGTCATCCACATAGACCTCCATAGTTTTCCCGATTTGGTCTTTGAACATTGCATTGACCAGCCATTGATAGGTTGCCCCAACATTTTTGTGCCCGAAAGGCATCACCTTATAGCAGTACAACCCTCAGTCCATGATGAACGAGGTGTGCTCCTTATCCTGGGGTTCCATGGGTATTTGATTATACTCAGAATATGCGTCTATGAAGCTGAGGAGTTAGAATCCGGCCATCACGTCGATGAGTTAGTCAATCCTTGGTAAGGGAAAACTATCTTTCAGGCAAGCTTTGTTCAAGTCTGTGAAGTCGATACACGTCCTCCATCTCCCGTCCTTCTTTCTCACCAGGACGGGGTTAGCTATTCAGACAGGATAGTAGGCCTCCCGGATGAATTTGTTCGATAGTAATCTGTCCACTTCCTCCTTCAGTGCGTGGGAACGTTCTACAGTTAGAGGTCTCATTTTCTGCCTGACCGATTGGTGGTGAGTGTCGACGTTCAACTTATGTGATGCAATTTTGGGGTTGATCCCTACCATGTCCTCATGACTCCAAGTGAAGACATCCAAATTTGCGTTAAGAAAATTTATTAACCAGTCTTTCATGTCTGAGGGCAAGTTTTTCCCAGCTTGAGGCGTCTCTGATCATTTATTTCATCGATTCTGATCTCCTCAAGTTCTTTGATCGGCCCGATTTCTCTATCCATTTCCCAATCACGAGGGTCGAGATCAAGGCTGATTTCAATTGAGTTCAGGGCATGGGGTTCTTTATGGGGAGCTGCAACTGCTTTTCTACCTTTTTCTCTAAGCTTAATGGCATCCTCATAACACCATCGGGCCATGTACTGCTCACCCCATATGCATCCAACCCCTTTTGAAGTGGGGAATCAGACTGTTAAGGTTCTGATGGACATGACTAGATCTAGATCATTCATCACTAGTAGCCCCAGGACTATGTTATAGGCCGAAGGACAATCTACAACCAGGAAATCTGCTAAAACGATCGATTGATGGTCCTTGTCCCCTAAGGTGATGGGAAGCCTGACTCGCCTTATAGGAAATACTGCATCACCGATAAAACCAAAAAGGGGATCGGGCGATCATTTGAGGTTGCTCCGGGTTAGTTCCATTTGATCGAAACACATTTTAGACATGACATTAACTGAGCTTTTGGTATCCAGCATGATCCTCCACACTTCGATGTTGCCAACCTTGGCCCTGATGACTATAGCATCGTTATGGGGTGATTGGACTCCCCGTTCATTGTCATCTACGAAGGTAATGCATCTGGGAGTCGCCTTTGCTTTCTTAGCGGGTCTCTTAGACTCACAACCCATGGACAAGACATAGCTTGCATTTCATATGTATCGCTCTCGTGAGCTTCACAAAGCTCCCGTGATGTGCGGTCCCTCGTGGATGGTGTATATGGTCCTGACCACGACTGCTTGTTCTGACACGGCATCGGGAGGTGGCCGTTCTACACATTACGGGGATCGTCGGCCTGACGGTCGCACCACATATTCCTTCAGGCGGCCTCTATGAATGAGATTCTCAATCGTATCTTTAAGATATTTGCATTCTGAGGTGGTATGTCATATATCATTGTGATAGGCATAGAACCTATTTGGATCTCTATACTTCGAGGGGTTACCACTGGTCTAGGTCATCTGAAGTTCTCCTTGTGTTTTTCCAGGACATATATCCTTTCTGGGGTGTCGAATAGGATACTGTAGTTATTATAGCGACCTTGGGGCTCAGATCACCCTGTTCTTGCTCTCTTTGCGGGCTAAACACCCACCTTGTTGACTTGGTCCATTCTGCTTTTGCTACGACTGCTTTTCTTTTCATCTTTGCTGGGAATTGAGCCACTAGGTTCGTTCTTTCATTCACATCCCTTTAAACCAAAAGTTTCTTTCCACCGAATTTCTTTCGTAGCTCGCTTGTAGAACTCTCTCAAGTTCCTTACCAGGGACTTGTATACACTTTCATATAATTTTTCATCCATGCACAGTCCTGCCAAGATCGCCATTAGAATGCTGTTGTCAGAAGGACTTTCTATGTTACTGATTTCGCATCAAAATCTGGTAATGTAGTCCTTTAATGACTCGTCCTTCCTTTGAAAAATTGTAGCCAGATGGTAAGATGGCACAAGCTGCTTCTTAAGGGCCACGTATTGATCAATGAATTTATTTTGACATTCTTCCCAGCTACTAATATTGCGAGCCGGGAGACTTTTGAATCACGCCCATGGCACGTCCCCGAGAATAGCCAGAAAGACCCTACATTTAACTAGGGGATTGTCAGTTTGGAGGTTCATTTGTATGTTGAAAGGTCCAAATGATCATAAGGGTCACCTTTTCCATCATATGGTGGAATGGTCGGGACTTTGAAGCGCTGGGGAAAAGGTTCTGTTTCGATTTCCTTAGAAAGCGGAGTCTTTTCCTCGTAGCGACCCGATTGATCTTGGGCCAAAGGGCATTTTTCCAATCTTCATACCCTCTGCATTAGCTCTTCAATCATTTGTTCCTGGGCCTCGGATCGCTAGCTTTTGCCATCATCGTGGCCCACATTCGAGCCTTCGGTGCGGTGTGAGCTCTCAGCTCACTGGTTTCCCTTATCCCTGCAAGCTCGTCCTCCTCCTGTTTTAGGTTGCGAGCTAGAGGAATGATTCGCACCAACTCTCTAGGTTCCCCCTCCCCCTCCCCGGTCGGTTGTTACCTCTGTGCTAATGCCTCTGCCTACGATTGCGAAGCTGCCTCCGCGATGGGGGTAGGCCCACCCTATTCTCAGGCCCTTTGAGTATACGTCCGAGTTAATGTCTCAATAGCATCGGCAAGTCTTTTTACCATACTTTCGAGTGCTTCGTGGTTCTGATGCAAGGCCTGTACACCGTCGGCCTCTGGGAGGGCAAAAAAGGTGCTTGCCAGGACTGGGTATTCTTCTCCGGGTACGTCTCGTCGTTGTTCTCCATGATAGCCTAGTTCGTTAGTTACAACCCTGAACTCCTGGTCACTCTTCCTCTTGCCATCGTGTTTGATTAGTGAAAAATGTGAGAGCAGTTTGGTCCCATTGGGCATGCCAAAATGTTAACGATCGATTTTAGTAATCGATCAACTGAAAGTTCTGAGAACCACACTACTATGTGATTGCTTAGAAAGTGATAAATGAAGAGAAGATTCAAAGGAAAAGGAAAAGAGATCAGACAGAGATTTTATCGTGGTTTGGCTAAAGTCTAGATGACCCTTACGTCCATGGTAGTTCTATTTTCTCTCTTTCTATGCTCTTGGCATACAAATATATGGCAAATCTATTAGTAAAGTGTCTGCATCTCTTTTTTCTATCTCCCTATTTGTAGTTTCCTGTCCCATTTTTATACATGCGAGGAGGGTTACAATTTGTAATTCATCAATGTAAGACTATGATTACATCCGTACTACTCATTAAATGCTAGACACTGAGCAATAAATGCTGGGCAAATCATTGTCGTACTTTGGGGGCCGTTTTGTAGGTTGGTAAAGTACTTAGGCTATGTTTGTCAGACGTTAGCCGTTTCCATTGATATAGAGGAAAGCTCGCTGCTGCCTTCGCTACTCGAAGTCCACGAGCTCGCATTGTGCGATCTATCGTGCAATTTTCTAGGACCTTATTTGAATTAGGTTGTGCCTTTTTTACTTTGCCCCTTAATTCTTTGGGCTTTGGCTGACTTTCTTTTTCCTAGTCTGAGTAATATCCATAACACTTGCTTTTGCTCTTTTAAGAGAAGGTGCACACCTCTTCCATCTATAGTCTCGCTTGAGTGATTATTTGCATAATTACCCGGCAGATATTTAATTCATCATGATTACTAAAGCATCAGAATCTCAAGGTGGCATTTGCAAAATAAAAACCAATGAATACAATGGGAGTTAGAAGAATGTGTATATTCTCAACATTGACGTGTATGTGTGAAATTATAATTCAACAATAGAATTTAAAATCCTTTCTTTCTCATAGATCATATACCAAACAATGGAGGGTGCTGAGTATATTCAAGCATCAGAAGAAAGTCAAGCAACTCAAAATCCAAGGAAGAAAAAGAGCAAACTGGAAAATAGGAGGAGGTTTAGTGATGAACAGATTAGAGCACTAGAATGCATATTTGAATCAAAATCAAAGCTAGAGCCAAGGAAGAAGATGCAACTAGCACAAGATCTTGAACTTCAACCTTGCCAAGTTGCCATATGGTTTTAGAACAAAAGAGCCAGATGGAAATCAAAGTGGGTAGAGCAAGAGTACAGGAAACTCAATGGTGAATATGACAATTTAGCATCTCGATTTGAATCTCTAAAAAAAGAGAATGAGTCCCTACAAACAGAGGTAAATTTTTCTACTACCTGTCACAATACCATAGTCTTTAGTAACTATTCTAGATATTTACTTAATGCAACCATATGAAATAGTTGCAAAAGGTAACTGATTTAGTGGAGACATCTCATGAGGGTTTAAGGGAAAAAAGCATAGAGAATGGTGATTCAAGCACTGGACTCATCAATTTGTGGGCTAAAGCAAAATCGAGTTTCTCAAACCTTGGTTTGGAGGAGAGAGAAGGCATGCATTCAGATAATTAAAATGAAAAGAGCAAGAAGATTATTTATACTAAGAACAAAGGATACCAACTTCAGAGAGTGGAAGAGTAGTTAGAGGTTCCCTTGAGATCACTTGAAAAATGGTCCTTGTAAATCCAAGTGGTTTCTTTGATCAGTCTTGTAGCACTTCACAATTATTAGATTTTTGGAATTGAAAACTTTAAAATAATGCTACTTGTATACATTATTTCTTATAATATATTTCTTAATTATATGGATTTATTATTATATTAATTTTCATTTTATATTAATTTCTTATTTTTATTTTTCAGGGATAATTAATGTCATTAATTAATACAATAAACAGAATAGGTAGTCTCAAATTTTTTAAAAAAATATATAAAAAAAATTAATGATGGTTACACAATCCCCACGAAATTAAATTGAAAATTTTTTAAAAATAATAACAGCGGTTCCATAACCCCTGCTAATTTAATTTCAAAATTTTTAGATAAATATAGCGATGGTTAACTGCAAACCGCCGCTAAATATTTGATGCATGATAATTTCAGTGGTTGCACATAACCGTCGCTAATGTCAACCTGGTAGTATGTTTTGTGACGGTTCTCATAACTGCTGTTATTGTACTTGACAGTGGTTCAAATCGCCGTTATTTTAAGCCTTTTTTATAGTGTTAATTGTAACATCGAGTGGTATTGCTTCCATTTTTCTGCCAAGTAACCTAAATGCTCATTCTAGATTTGCAATTCCTTTAGATATCAATGAAAACTCGACCTATAATATCAAGCAAGGTATCCCACAAGTAGAATTACTCAAGAAAATCGATCTTAGAATTTGGGATGAAGCACCAATGGTACACAAGTTTTGTTTTGAAGCACTAGATAAAGCTTTAAAAGACATCTTACAATTTGACAATGTACAAAGCCATTCAATGCCTTTTGATGGGAAAGTAATTGTATTTCGAGGTGATTTTAAATAAATTCTTCTTTTCATTCCAAGAGGAAGTCATCCTCACATTGACAATGCCACTTTAAACTCATCTTACTTGGGATTCTTGTCACACCTTAAAACTGACAAGGAATATGCATTTAGATTCTTTTTCATCTAACCTATCTGAATAGATTAAACTTGAAGAATTCTTGGAATGGACTCTCAAAATTGCCAATGGAAAAATTGGAGAAGCAAATGATGGGGAAGTGGAGATTCAAATACTACATGACCTTTTAATAACTGAGTTCTCAAATCCACTTAAGATAATTATTCATTCAACATATCCATCTTTGCTAAGAAATCAATGTAACAAGGAGATGTTACATGATTATGCTATCCTTGCTCCCAAATTAACCATTATGGAAAAGGTCAACTCATACATGTTGTCACAAATTGACGCTCAAGACAAAGAATATCTTATTTCATACTCTACTTGCAAAACAAGCATAATCAGATCATATTAAGTTGATTTGTTGACATTTGAAGTTTTGATTGCTCTTCAATGTTATGGGTTGTCAAATCATGTGACACTAAAAGAGTACCAATCATGCTTATAAAAAACATTGGCCAATCATCTGATTTGTGCAATGACCAATTAGTATATCATATCATTGAAGTGGAGTTGTTGCCTGGGGCTAAAGTTGGGAGCAAGATCTTCATTCCAAGATTGATCCTAAACCCATCACAATCAAAATGGCCCTTCAAACTATAAAAAAAAAAAAAATGATTATTTTCAATCACTATCTCACGTGCAATATTAATAAGAGTCAAGGACAATCATTAAAAAGAGTAGAGATATATCTCCCAAAGTATTTAATTGTGATCAACTATATGTTACAATCTCAAGGGTGACCGGCATGGAATGGCTAAAAATTCTCATTCAAGAACAAGACAAGGAGAAGATCAATGTAACCACTGATGTTATATTCAATGAAATTCTCATTCACGATATTTTGACGTTAAATTTGTACATTTACTAACTCAAACTTTATTTTATGCTATACATTAAATGTTAAATCACTTGAAGATGGATATCAAACATTTCATCGTTGTTATTGTATTACTTTGTGCAACACAAAATTCCGGTGTATATTAAAAAATAAGTTTCACATAAATGCCCGCGGAACCCACAGCTACTATCCAATAATTATCATTGTTAGATTAGATTTGTGAAGCGACAAACGTGATTCCAAATCTGAATATTTTTGCACAAGCGTGTGGCAGAAAAAGGAGGGTTTTGTCTGGAAGATTTCAGAAACCTAGCATTGCCAGAATTGGAGAATGAAGTTTGTTCTTTCTTACACTGCTACAAAGTCGTATTAATTTGCTGGTTATTCAATTTATGCTATCACAGAATGAGAAGCCCCGGCGTTTGGTATGCAAATTTTAATTAATAATATTATAGGACAACAAATTTGAAGAGGCTAGTAAGATAGAATATTGGTTTATTAAAAGTATATGCAGCCCGGGATTTAATAGAAATTTTAGTATTATATGTTAATTATAATATGTGTTCTTATTCTATCTAATATATGGAGATCAATTGTTAATTGTTATAATTTTTTATGTCTTGAAAATTAAAAAAAAAATTATATTTTTAATGCTTATGAATATTATAGGATTGATAAATAGATAAAAACAATTGACAATAAACCATCTTTATTATATAAGAATAACGATAATGTTATAGTCGAGAGACATAAGAAATTTTCCTCGCAAGCTTAATTTGTCACTCTCGAAAAATTCTCGGTTGGACATAACCCAACGCGGCCCTCTTAGATACAGCCACTAACAAATTGACAACTCAGCTTATATTGCGACGTAAGATTAATATCGATTTTTTCTTTCTTCGCACGTGGCAAGATCTTTAAAGGTTATATGTTTGAAGGGTGGCGATTGTTTTTTCAGACGTCATCAGTATCGATGCTGATAACCGTAAGTTATACCAAAGTTATCGACAAGTTCAGGAGAAAAGGCCAATCACTGGCATCAAATGAACCCTTTGCTAATTGGAAGTTTATGACTAATCGTTTATATTTTATCAATTAATTTTTTAGGAGAAAGAAGAATTTGTCATTATATATATTATTGCTGAGCAGAGGAAGAAGAGTAGCGCAAAGGCGTTGCCGATTAACAACACAAAAGAGATGATGGGGAGGAAAGCTCCTCTGGATATCAAGATAACTAAGAGGAAATTACCATATCATGGATACTCGTATTTGGTCAAATTTTAACTTTTGATATTTTTGTTATGAATTTTTTTTATTTAAATTAGACCTTTATGTTAGAGAAGGATTATGATTAATTCTTAAATAAATATTTTGTGATATAAATATTTATATTAAATAAAAATTTGATATATGAGAAAGATTTGATATGAGTATTTATAAGGATTACGTATAATTATATAAATTTGAAAGAATATAAGAATAATAATTAGGAAATTGTAAGATTATATTAAGAATATTTATACATATTATGTTATAATTTTAAAGGTACAGTAAATTTCTTCTTATCCATTATTTTTTCTTAAAATTTTAAATTTTTTCATTTTAAATTAATTATTCCTTTTTTTTTTGCATTGCTATATGTTTTAATTATATGATACTTGTGTCTTTAGTAGGGATATTTTTTCTAACAATGTACACAAGCAGCTGATCCTACCCATTCCACCACCAAATATTGAAAGGTTAGGGGCTTGTTTGGGAAGTTGATTTTTTGTTTTGAAAAATAATTTTTTTATTTTTTTGTTCTACAAAAACAAAAAAAAATTGTTTGTCATTTTCATAAATTGTTTTTAAAAAAACAAACTGTTTTGTAAAGATATAAGTCCAAAAACAATTTTTAAGAAACATCATTTTGGTGTTTTAATTGTTTTTGTGCAAAATAGTTTTCAAATTTTTCAAAAAACAAGGAAAAAACTATTTTCATTAACAGCACATTTGTAAATAACACTAACCTTAACTAAACCTGAAGAGTGAAGACTCTCTTCAGGCTTGTCTTCGATGCCAGCCACACACATAGACACAGAGTTCCTGCCGTGATGATGCCAGTCTATCGAGACGACAACAACTAGCAGCTCAGCCACCAACTTCTACTTCGACTTCGTCTTCGAAGGCCCCAACTTGGACTTTGATGAATTTTATATTGTAATATATTCTTGTTCAATTATGTTTTTATGTTTATTGGAACTTTATCTACTTATTGGGATTTGTGGAATTCTTGCATACTGTATTATTATGTATGTCATCTTCGTAGTATTTCTTGGTTGGGTTAGGAATGGAGTATGTTCTCATGTTTGCAAATTTTTGTAAATTTGCATATTTAGTCTAAGTTCAGCTAGCATGTGCATTGCCAGAGCTCATTAGCATATACGCACTATCCATTCTATATCTGATCTGTGACAATAAGATCTCTTTACCCCCTGTATTGCTTTACTATTGTCAAAAGCTTCATGGATGAGTTTATGTGTGATTTAATATTATAGTTTAGCACTTGGCAAAATACTTATGCTATTATTGCACATTTAACTTCATGTACTCCACATTGAAGGATTAATCATGATTAACACTACTTGGCAATCATACTTATGTGTAGCATTTACTAATAACATGCTTCACTTGGATTGGAAACATACTTACACATGTTGTTGTATTTGTAATTTTAGATAATGAAGGTTCTTGCAAGGATTTGGGTTTGAATCTCATCCCTATTGAGGAGTTATTTTACCTCCTCATTTATAACCTACAATTATGGGACAAAAAGAATATCTACATTCAATAATTGAACTTGTGTCTAGTCTCTTAAGATACCAAAACCCTTGGTGTGATATGATGACATATAGCATGGTTCGACTAAAACTAGATGATGTTAAAGAATGGGGGATTATAAAGTATGTCTACTATTGATTTATGAAAGGCTTTTGGAAGTATCTGTGTACTAGTTTAGACATGACACATGTTGTTCCTGGGGAAGAATGATGAATCACATTTTATGTCCATAGTGGCTTATATGTGAAATATACTTTGGACAATTCGTAAGTTGCTTCATTGTTTGAGGGTAGAACACTTTTTTGTATTTGGGGATTTGATGATAAGTTAGCTAACATCCTTTATTTGAGTCATTTATTTTGCTATATTGGTCAAATTGCTGGATAGTAGTGTGGATATGCTAATCAACGATGATATGCTGATCAGGAGCAATGAAAATTTTTAAGACCTGGCTTGGTTTGTCATGAATTTATCCTTGATTTTCTTTTTCCTTCTGTGAAATTTTGATTGTTATGCAGGATACAGCTTATACAGCATGCACAAATGTCAATTAGGATAAATTTCCTTAGCATTTGGACTATAAATGATTAGATGTCCATGTAAATGGTTAATAAACTTTAGATCATACTTTCTCTTCCTAAATGTAGTATGCCAATTTTGGCTAGTTATAGGTCAATAGATTTTTTTGGTCTATATGCAATGTTTGCCTATGGTTTCATAAAACGTATATTCTTCTAAGGAGCTGAAATTGATTGGCAATCATAACCATTGATTTTTATTTAACATGTAACAATAATTTTTTATGTTATGCATGCATATAATAGGTCTAGTAGGTGCACTATGCCTTTTAAATTAAAAATGGTCCATTAAATGAGTAGAGTGCTTTATGTCTATCCTTGATATTTGTGTTTTACTAGTATTGTCATGTGGACTATAATTTTTTTTCAAGCTATATCTAATTGTAATGATTATTTAGACTCTTAAGGTTTGGAGAAATAGGATGATGATATTTTTGGTTTCTTTTATTTTGGGGATAGTTGAACTAGTTTGATTTTAATTGTTTTGCAAGCTTTTTACTAATTTTATTTATGTATTTTGTGCAGTGTGACATGCATCCTTCCTTGGTCAAATTTCGATATTCTATTTCTCATGTCATTCTTATTGCTTAGGAAAGATGGGAAAAGGGGGATGTTTTTAATGTTACATTTGAATTTCCTCCAATGAAAATTTTGGAACTTTAGTTGGAATATAGATATTGGGTGTTTTATTGGTAGATAATAAGAGGGTTGTAGCTTGTAAAGTTTGTTCCTGTTATTGTAGATCACTGCCTACTAATCCATCTAACTAGACAATGCAATCTGAAGCTTGTAAAGTTTAAAGACCATCAATTAAAACATTCAACTCCGTATGTTAGCATATCGGTTACCCTGGTTGACACTGAATGGTATAAAGGACTTCATAAGATGAGATTAACCAACAATTCAATATGTATCAAACTGTTAAATTCTTCTCTAGTTTTCAAAAAAAAAATTGCACTCTAAACAATTGCTTCAGTGCTTTATGATGATATTTCACTTATTGTTTGTCTGTTATTATACTTGAAGTCTTTCCTAGTATTACCAACAAATTAGGTACAACAATCCAACAACACACTCTCTCTCTTTCTCTCTCTCTCTTTTTGGGCATTTCACTTTAATTTTAATCAAATCCCCTTGTGATTTAGGATCATTTAAGTTTTAGTTAACCCGATCTCTTCACATTAATTTGTGCTTCAATTTGATTAAGTGCTATTTCCTAGGATGTTGTATGTGTTTGTTTCCTATTCATTTTGTTACTATATAGATGTGAATCACATCACTATTCCAAGTTTTGTTCCTCTGGAAGTTGCAGATCTTCGTTTCCTATTCATTTTGGCATCATACATATTGTTAACACACATGTATTTTCCATGTGCTATTTCTTTGGATGTTGCATATCTTTATTTCATATTTGTTTTTGTCACAAACAAATTGTCTATTGCAGTTTAATTCTGGCAAGTTCTATTTTCTAGGGTAGTTACAGGTCTTTGTTTCCATTACTTTTGTTGTTATTCAGATGACAAGTCAGAACATTAAACATCATGATGGTGTGTGGGGCTATAATATTGAAAAGCTTTTTATAGAGATTTTAGTGGATAAAGTTAACAAGGGAAATTAGAAAAATCGAATATTTGCTTTTAGGATATGGAAAAATATATTGAATGAAGTTAATCAAAAAGATGGATGAAGTTTTTGCTTAAAACAAGTGAAGCAAAAATATAACAGGCTAAGGACGAAGCATCATGTCTTCTCTAAACTAATTCAACAAATAGGTTTTGGATGGGATGCCGAAACCAATACTATGACAGCTGAAGATGCTGTATGAAATGTTTATCTAATGGTAAATTTTTAAAAATATTTACTAATTTCCATAATGTTTATTATGTATATGCATAATCATATTTAATTGTATTTGTTATTTCAGAAAAGCCCTGAAACTCACCAATTTCGTAGAAAAGGATGTGAGCATTATAAGCTGATAGGGATTATCTTTAATAGAAGCACTGCTATAGATGTCCTTCATCATGCCTCTACCATGGACCCTCCAAATTTATATGAAGAGTGATAACTTGACAATCAATACATCAATGATGGAGTATATATAAATGTTGATGAAAATGTTGAAAAGGATTATGCTACGAAAACTACTGAGCATAGTACACATAAAGGAAATAGAACCATAACAATGCTTAAATGCAAGTCAAAGAAAGACCATACCTCTAATGAAATGAGTGAGGATTTTCAAGCATGGACTGCATCTTCCAACACAAGGATGGAGGAATCTCTTGTAAGGGTAGAGAGATATAGGTCAAAAAGTGTTGAGACAACTAGCTCAACCACTTTAGGGAATGATTATTCTCACATAAATATGTGGAAATTCTAAGTAGCTTGGAAGATATTAGCAATGATGTGTATGTTATAGCCTTGGATAAATTTAATGATGAAGAATGGAGGCAAATATTCTTAACCATGCCTATGGAGAGGAAAAAAACATGGTTAACTAGGCTTATTTAGGGATTTTTTTTTTCAAGATTGCACTGTTTAA
>JANHAO010004262.1:0-24507 GCA_026873985.1 Saraca asoca
TTAATTGTCTTCATTTGTCTATAATTTTTCAATTTTAATCTATGTAAGTAATATGTTACAATATACAATCTTTATAGATCATGAACATCGATAATCACACAAAGGTATATGATGATTTAAAGTTTTTGGCTCAATGACATCTTCGGCAAGCCAAAAGGTTTAATGCTTACAACATTAATGGCTTCAAGTTTCACATAGTTGATTAAGAAGGATTGAAAACTCAGAATAGTGGAATTTTTACAATTGTAGATTTAGGTTACTATGGAAAACTGGTTAATAAAATTGAGTTAAACTACCATGGCCAATTTACTATTGTTTTATTCAAGTGTAAATAAGTCAATACCAATAGTGGTATAAGAAAATATCCATTACAATTTATTTCTATCAACTTCTCTCGTCTAATCCATACTAGTAAACGTGAAGAGCACGATCCATACATATTAGCTTCACAAAAGTGGATCAAGATTGGAGTGTTGTTGTCTACTTAAAACTAAGGGATTTGTATAATATGGGTGAGGAAGTGGAAGAAACAATTTGTTAGACTCAGCCACTTATCGCACAAGACTTTCATATGTTCTTCTCTAATGATATTGAAACCATAAGCCTTGCGAGAGATGTGCAAATGATGAGGCCATGGTTATGTTAGATGCAGAGGACAATATGGACAACGAAGAACAAAATAGCTAGAAATATAGCTATGTAAGGATAAGCACTACATTTGTTTATACTATTTATTTGTTTCAATATTTAATGTTGATCATTAGTTATATTTAATTTTAATTTTACTACTTGTTAGAATTATATTTCTACTCTTCTTTTTCAAGTTGCTAAGTTCTATTGTTAAATTTTTTGTAACTATGCCACAGAAAAAGTAGTTTAAAAACCTAAGCAAATTATGCCCTACATCATAGATCCACCACAACCTCCATCATGTGCTCATTCTAAGCCTTTACAACATTACACTACTGAGCCTTTTTAACCAACACAACATGAGTCACCAATGAATTCTTCACCATCCCAGCATGTGGCATCAAACCCTTCACCATCTCAGCAAAGGGTAGTTAATGATGAACAATCCTAACAACCACTGGTAGATTGTCAGCCACCTAAAGGCCACTGGAGAGTCACGATTATAAGTAAGTGTGCCATTAATGGATACTATTAATTATATCTAATTGTACTAATTAAACATTCATTTGCGAAATAGATCCTAACGGATCTCAAAAGATGGTGACATGAAGACATATGGGAACTAAAGAACCAAAATAGTTATCCCCTTTGATGAGTATGATGCCCCAACCAAAGATACTGCTAGCATATATGGGTAGATTCTGGGACAAATGGCTTCTAAACCTATTAACCTCCCAATCACTTATATTGATTGGAGGAATGTTCCTAGGGCTTGGAAGAAAGAAATATTTGATAATGAAATCATGGTAGTAAAAAAATTGTGCATTTTATTTGTATTTGACATCATACTCATTATATAAACTAACAAAAGTTATTTTCTTTATTCTTTGAAGTCGAGGTTTCATTTTGATGTATCATATTTTGTTGAAGTAGTTGGACAGTTAAGAACTTGGGCAGAAAGTAGAAAGACTTCAAGGGGAGGATATAGCATGAGTTCAATGATTCCTCCTTGACTATAGAGCAAATGTATGAAAAGGTCCTAGATAGGGTTCCTCAGGATCATTGGAAGACTTTTGTTGATAAGAACAATGAAGAGAAGTATAAGGTAATGTCTAATGTAAGTACACTATTTAATCAAAATTCATATGTAAATGTCAATAAAAATGATTCCTTCTTATTATAGGAGATATGTAAGAAAAATGAATTAAATCGTCAAAAGCAACTGGTTCCACACATAGTTGGCTCCAAAAGCTTTGCTAGGAGAAGGGCTAAACTAGTTTTCTTCCACTGCTTGTTATTTATGTATTGATACATTATCTAAGTTAAGATATACTATCTAAATTGATATATATATTCTTATGTAGGCTGATGAGTTAGGTCATCCAGTGGGAAGAATAGAACTACAATTTCATGTTCATAAGATCCAGAAAACACTTATGTCAACAAAGCAGTAAAAGATATAAGGGATTAGTTTTTGCTTCATGTTTTATGTTACAGGAATTACACATTCACAAATGTGTTAATGTAATGGATATTCTACTTTTGTAGAAGCAAATTGAGGAGACCTTGTTCCAAGACCTTTCTTTGCAATTTTAAACCATGTCACTGGGATAATGCCATGGCAAAGGTATTTGGGAGAAAGCATTCAGTTAAATTTGAGGTTTAGGTTTTGGACCATCCCCTTCAAATATAATTGGAAAAGCTTCTTGGCATTTTAGTGGCATGATACTAGTAGTTCTAGTCCACAAATGCAAGTAAGAGTCTAGAGTTTAGAGTCAAAGTTAACTTTTGAGTGTGAAAGGCGAATGGCTATGGAAGGAACATTGGCATCAGTTTTTCAAAGAATGTTTGGGATAATACTTGATGAAATTGCTAATTTGATAACCCACTCTGCATCGGTAAATTTCTATTCCTCTCTCTACTTATTGATGATGGATTGACTATGCTTGTTGATTATTAATGATGGATTAGCTGTGTTTGTTGCTACTATGTTTGCTACATATAAATCATAAGTTATTATGACTCATCTATTTTTTAAAATTTAGGTTTTGTAGGATATATTAAAACTTAAGCCAAAACAAAGGGCAAAGAAAGGGAAGTAAAAAAATTGTGGAACCAGCCTTATGTACACTTATCACTTTTTCAGGGTCAATTATGTGTGTATGAAAGTTAGCTAGTAGTTTATTTTCTTTTTCCTATCCTCGCCAAGTCTTATAACAGGTTTCTCTAGTGACCCATTGAGCTAGATCATTAATGAGTTCATGTATTACATATAATGATCTATTACTATTTGATTACCCTCAAGAGGCTTTCAGGCTTCATAAGTGGTTAGGGCAGTATGGTTAAATGCATGCATTTTGAAACAAATATAATATTGTGGATTAATGATCCAACCTTGTGTTGTAAACAAATATAATGAACTAACTTTGTGCTCTAAACATCTAATGCTAATGCCTCATGGATGCTACATTTGCATCATATGGGAACTAAAGGATCATTAATTTTATATTTATTGATTGTCGATGATAGATTAGCTATGTTTGTTATTGCTATGTTTGCTGCATATAAATCACAGGTTATTACTAGCTTCTACAAATTGTTTATTAAAATTTAGGTTTTAAAGAAGGGTTTCCTATAGTAAATGCTGCAAAAAAGCTTTATAGGACATGCATAATAAATTTTAATGTGTTTCTGGTTGATCTCAAGGTTAGCATAATAACTTAAACTAATTTTATTTTATAGTTACTAGATGCAAGAAGTGGACATGTCATAGAAATAAGGCATTCTTCCTTCGCTAGTCATGATGTACTACCATGATTTCTACATGCTGATTGTTGTCACATTATGTTTAAACTTGTAAATTCTAATATTTAACTAACAAATGTTTAAATTCTTATCATTAATATAAAATTTGTATTCAATTTTATTTATATTAAAATATATAAATTTATTGTAAATCATTCTTGTAACAGATTAATATATAAGAAAAATTAGGGCAAAAAAATCTAAAAATTGATTGTAGTGGTGCTATTTTTAAAAGAAATTCTAGAAAACCAGCGCTAATGCAATGAAAACCACTGCAAAAAGCAGATTTAAAAAAAAAATCTATAAAACTTTTGCTAAATGCAACAAAAATCATCATAAAAAGCAAAGTTTTATAAAAAAGAATTATGAAAAACCACCATTAACTACATCAAAAACTATCGAGGAAAATATTTTTTAAAAAAATTAAAAGATAATTGCCACTAAATACATTAGAAAACCATCATTAAAATATATTTTTTCTTTTAGTGAAAACCGCTACTAACTACCTTACAAAACCGCCACAAAAATAACTTTTTAATAAAAAGAATGCAACCAAAACCGTCACTAAGTACCGATTAATCGTCGTTTTGTTTACTTTTTCAATGATTTGCAAAAACCAACACTAAATTGTTCCCAACCCATGTATCTGCAGCAGTTTTAGAAATCATCGCAAAGTATATTAACAGTGATTATACTTGTCACTAAATTCACAAAAAAATAGTCACTAAAGACAATTTTTTTTTTTGTAATGTAAGTTATTACAAAATTCATGATACTTTTGTCCATTTTCCTCCGTTAATTTTGGTTTCTTTTAATTTAAACAAATTATGAGTTAATAGTATTGAGAGTAAGGATTTAAATACAATCATATGATAAAATAGATACATCACCGACAATTGTATCTTAACTCTAGACCCAAACCCACCTCTCTGTCATGTTTGACAAAGTGAGGATTAGGAATGGTGAGCACCATGGGGTAACATTTTATTGCAACAAAACTTGAACACAATAACTCCACTTACAGTCTCAAACAAATTTCAGCCTACAATAATGGAATTGAAAGGAAGACAATGAACCAAATGTAGCCATTGCAAGGGAATAAGGATGGTGGATTCCACACTATATAGGATAATATCAGATGATTAGACTAATCCATGCAAGACATTTATTACAATTGGCCACTATGTGAACATCAATCCCTATAGTTGGGCTTCAAGCAAAATTTTATTTATTGTAAGGAGAGAAAGAGAGAGAGTACAACACTATTTTTTTGCAATTGTATTTCACATGCATTTCTCACCATTTTTTTCCCACTCCAACAAATCTCACTTCACTTTTGGAATGGCTCCAATGTGGAAATGTGGAACTGCAATAACCTCGTCGAAAAGGATGACTTTGGTCAGTTTCTTACTAAGCTTGTCATCTCAAGGTCAGTAGAAAGCTAATCAAGTTGTCCCCACTGGCGAGGTTGGTGCAACCTATGTAAAAAATAATAAAAAGAAAAAAAGGCCTGCTGGCACAAAATGAGGCATTCAAGAAATTAGTTTTCAAACTAAAGCAATCAAGGAATTATGAGTGCCTACAAGGAATTATCCATGGTCTATAGGTGATAAATGGACAAATTTGGATTTGAACAATTAATGAATGGGTTATTGTTGACTTTTTTATCCATTAGTAATCCATCTAAAATTTTAAATAGATCATGAATGACTCATGTAAAGGGTAAGATCCAACCCAACCCGCCCACATATTCATTAACTATTATTATTATTGTTATTATTTTTTATTCACTACAACCTATACCATTATTGCTTCTGTCACTGTCAACACGAAATAAATTTCTATTATTAAAATTTTTAAATTATATTTACACTTACCCCTTAAAATTTTAATCCATCTTTACCTTTCAGAGGGAAATAATAGTCATTTTCTCATTTCATAACTCTTAAAAAAATTTCAATATCATATTTATTCAAAATTTTAAAAAATTAATAGACATTGAACAAAACAAAAATCAGTGAATATTGTAAAATTAATTTAACTTTAAGTTTATAAATTTTCAAGTAAAAAAGAATATAAAGGCGATTATAAAAAAGAAAGTGTTGATTTGGAAAATTAAAAAATACAATAAAATATAAGAACCGTTAAAAACCATCGACATTTGTAAAAAAAAAATTAAAAATAATCGAGGCGATTATAATCTGGCACATGTGTAAAATTGTTTTTTTTTTTTTTAAAGTTAAGGGCGGTTACAAACCATTATGATTTTGAAAAAAAAAATTATAAAAACAACAGAAACGATTTAAACCGTTGCAATTTTTAAAAACATAATTTTATAAGGAAAAAAAAATCATAGAAACAGTTTGAACTGTCATCATTTAAAAAAAAAAAAACAAAACAAAATTTTTTGAAACCTTAAAGGTGGGTTGAACAGCAGCTAAACATGCTCGTATTGGCGGCCAACCGCCACTAAATGGCATTTGGTTTTAGTACTCCAGCGGTTAAGTTGCACAGTCCATGTCATCACAGCAGCCAGTTCAAATCACCGCAATTTGCAGTGCGGTGCGCCTATATTTTTAGTGATTTTTTGTAGTAAAAATTTCTCACTATCATATATAATTTTTAAAAATTTTAAAATATTTACATACATTGAATAAAATCAAAAATCATTTTATAATATAAAATTAACATTACATTTAATTCAGAAATTTTTAAATAAAAAATAATTACGTTAGGAGCTTTACTGTTTAAAGCTTGATGGAACCTTGCACTTGTAACAACCCAAAGCTCAATCAAAAAAAAAAAACATATATGAGTAGCAAATGGAAAATTTACTCAATACAAACCACACAAATAGAATAATATCATCTTAAAATTACTAAATTTTAGATAGTATATAGATTTTCAAAGCAAAAAGAAGACAGACAACGAACATAGGAAATAAGACCAAATGACAATTGGTAATGCATAAAATGATATTGGAACTAAAATTTTTTATTTCTTGTTTTCTCTACTTTTCAATTTTACTATCTTGTTATGCAATGGTAAGTTGTTAATCAACTTTGTCATTGATTGAGATCATGCAAAGCAATTGTTATTTAGACTATTTAAAACATAAACTTACAAATGTCTAATTCTCATTTCATTTATGAAAAAGGATAATCTCTTTTTTTTATTTTTGTTATGTAATTTAAAAGAGTTTACAATATCAATAAAAAGATTATTTGTAATTAAAAATGTAAGAGAAACTAAGAGTTTTAATAATAGTAATAAAGTTCTAAAAAAAATTACTGATATGATAACACATGAATAGGTGACAGTGTAAATTTACACTAACAGTAAATCAAAATTAAATTTCAATTTAAAAAATAGAAAAAGCTACTTTCATCTTATATTGTTCAAATTATAATGCTATTATAGAAAAATAGGAAAACTCATAAATTCTAATCAAGATGTTATGGAGGTTCTACAGGGCCAATAAATGATCCAGCATTTATCCAGAAACCTCCAATGGATGAATATGGATGGACAGAAATAAGGATGGATATGAAGGATTAAATGAATATGGGTCAAGATTGCCAACCTTAATTGTCCCTCTTGAAGCAACTAAATGTTACCAAAGATAATTTTTCCTTTCACAAGACTCTCTAGTTAATGTTTTTCCTCATGAGAAGTGTAATATTTTTGTGTACATTTTTCACGAGTCTAATAATGTTTCCCCTTATAGGACTCCTTAGTAGGGATAGCAATTTTATCCATATACCCATTTACCCATAGATATCTACTCGTGATAGACGGATATGGATATGAGAAAAAATATTTACAGACAGGTATGGGTATAAAAATCATACCCATAACAGGTATGGTTACAGGTACAGGTATAAGAAAATATTCATACCCATACCTGTTTACTTGTTTAAATAACAATCTTTATTTTTTTTATATAAACACTACTCAAAATAACGTCTTTTTAAGTAGTGTATGTAATACCTCAAAAAAAATAAAAATGTTGGCTAAGGGACTAAAGTGAAATTTTGATATTTTTCATTAAGGTCATAACATAATTTCATATTTTTAGAAGAACCTATTTGAAGTCAGTGAAAAGATCGTGGGGCTAAACCATAATTTGCCCCATTTTCTTTTATATATATATATATATATATATATTTAAATTCTAGTGGGTATACCCGCAGGTACAAACCTATACCCAAACTCGCTATAGTGTTCGCGAGTACAGACAGGGTATGGGTAAGGAATTTTCTGATGAATACAAGTATGGATATTGACATACCTACTCAAACCCGACCCGTTGCCATCCCTACTCCGTAGTCATCATAATGTTAATATACGCATTTTTTTCAAAAGTCTATAACATTTCCCTTCACAGAACTCCCTATCTAGTGTAGTATTTTTTGCACATTTTTAAAAAGTAATAAATATATATTATCATAATTTTTTACATGTAAAGGATACTTTTTGTAACCCCGTCTTACAATATAATTGTTGCAAAATTTTGTATAATACTTCATATAGAATTGCAATTTTCCTACATTTGACAATGCTAAATTAAAGTAAAAATAAAGAAAAAAACATTTCACATCATTAACTTTTGAAGTGGCATGCATACAATGAAGTCATTGCCTTTATGTCTATTAAAAAAAGGCCAAATAAACACTTTGTTGGAGCATAAGTCACATTTTGTTAGTAAGAGAAGATATGGCAATTTTCGAAAATACAATGATACTATTGATTGCAATATTTGTGATATGCATACATTCTTCAATGGATGTTGTAAAGATACAAAGCCAGAGATTGCAGCTAAAACAAGCAAGTTAGGTGTAGAGACTGGACATATAGGCAATGATATCAAGAGAACTTTGACTAATTCTAAAATTAAAAAAAAAAAATCATTTTCCACCTCCATCTAGCCCAAAACATTCACCTTTGGTTGGCCTAAAACATTAGGTCAATGTTGTAAAGAAGAATGCTTTCATTCTTGTGTCAGGAACATTTTTCTTAGTAGTTTATTTCGAAATAAGGTATCTTTAGTGAAGAAATTAGGTAATTTATAGATGTTTAGTTGAAATCTCTATGCCTGACATTATACCAAAGAAGTAAGGTGTTTTTGGTATGCAGAATTTATCACCAAATTAAGCTTAAAGAAAAGGAAAGAATTGACACACTTTTGTCCATTTTCCTCGATTAATTATGGTGAAGGGATGTTTTTGCATTTTTCCTAAAATTGTATATCTAATTTATACAAAATTTACAAGAGAGAACCCATATTCTAAATTGCCAATTTTTGGAATTACAATTCAAAAGATTCTAGCACACTACAGTCATTTAACTTTAAAAAAAGAAGGCCAAAATTCATTTTGGTATCATAAGTTTCACTTGGTTCAGTTTTATCCCTTAACTTTTTAATACTATATAATGTTGAACCTTTGCATAATTCTATCCAAGTTCAAATGAAAAAAAAATTGATGTGGCAAAAATAATTTATGATATGTAAAATCATTTGGGCTAAATGCATCTTTGATCCCTTAAATCTGTCACTTGTTTCAAATTGGTCTTGCAAGTTTTATTTGGTTCAATTCCATCCCTTATCTTTTTAAAACTATATAATGTTGGAATTTTGTATAATTCCATCCAAATTCAAAAGGGTAAATCTAATATGGCAAAAACAATTTTTGATATGGAATTAACTAATTTGTAATATGTAAAATCATTTATATAACCTGTCTTTTTTAAGATCGTAGGGTTTGCTAGTATAAAATAAGAATTAATGGATTATTTGTGTAGAAGAAGATCCTCTTATTTTCTTAGGAAAAGGAAGGTGTGATTTTAGGAGAGAGATGGATATGAAAATCTCTTTTGTATTGAAATAGTGGATCACATAATAAAAATTATGTCTTTATCTCTCCAAAAATGTATCAAAAAAGATTGAAAGAAATTCAAGATATTCATTACATGAATTTTTCTCATAACGCTCTTTTCTGGGTTAATTCATTATAATGAGGAGCTCCCCACATACTCATGTAAGTATGTATAATTCTACTCATAAAGCATGTGAGATTATGTATGCATGCACTATCTTGTTTTTATGAAGCCTACTTTATACAACTATTAATGCACAAAAGTGATCCATATTTGGCAAAAGATAATAAGGAGAAATATGTGGAAAGAGAAAGAAATTAATTAGCACCTAAATATGCATTTAGGATCTATATGTAATCATTATTTAAAGAATAAACAAAACTGCATGCATGAATATAGGCTATGTTTGATAAATGACTCTTTAATTAGCATTTCAAGGATTTGGATGGTTTTAATGGATTGACTTAGTCAATCCACAATTTTCCTTATTTGGTGAATAACAGTTTAAATTAACAACCTGGCCATTATACCTAATATACATTTCTATATATAAAAAAGTCTAATATATTCTTTTCCATATATAAAAAGGCCTTTAAAGCACATGGTTAGAGAAAAGTCTTATTTTGTAAGTAAGAGAAAAGATGGCAATCATAAAAAATACAGTGATGATCTCATTGATTGCAATACTTGTGATATGCACATTTTCTTCCATAGATGTTGTGGAAGCTTCAGAGATTGCAACAAGAAAGCTTAGTGGAGGAATTGGCGGTAAAGTAGATGATAAATCGGAGAAGATGGTTCCAGCTAATCCTTACACTAGAGGTTGTTCATATATTACAAGATGCCGTCATTGAAATACGTCTCCTTCGACCTAAAAGATTAAGCTAATATTGCATTCCTAAGTTGTTCATGCTTTCATGAATGATAAGTGCTCTACATTCCAACTCCATGTTATCCACTTCAAAATAAAATTGAATTTGTATACCTTTGAAATGTTGATCAATACTCCTGAATAATAATTTCATTCTCCATTTTTTTTAGCTTCTTATTTATTTGTTTTATTTTTGTGGCTTATGTGTTTATATATGATTTCTCCTTTCCATTTCAACATATTGTTTTTGAAATTAGGGTAAATGAATGAAATATGAATGACCCTTGAAATACTCACTTCCTAATTAGTTCTTTCTATCTGTGTTTATCTTTTCTATCAATACATACTTGTGATCACTAAATATAACTTAATATATTCATTCATAGTTGAGTAATGCTATAAACACATAAAATTTTTGTACATAGCCCTCACATAATCATTTTTCAATTATCATTGGATTATTTTGTGAAATCAAATTCAATGACAACAACGAGGAGTATAAGTGAGTTAGATTGAAAGGATTATAATCAATTTTACAACCAAATCAAACAACTTTGGTTTCAGTTGTTTCAGTTGGCAATTTATTTTTTGTGACATATTATAAAATGCTACATTTCAATTTTAAATTGAAATAAATATAAATAAATAATAAGAAATAGTATGAATATTTATGATGACATAAGAATCATCATAATTTTATAAAATACAATCTCAAATCTAATCTTTTATAATTTACTAAAATTTAGATAATATCATTAGAAGAATGAAACATGAAATTTTTGCAACTTACGAAATTGGTTATGTTTTAAGGTTAACCTTTGCTTATAATTTTCTAGAAGGCCATAATTATAAATTTTGCTCAACTCCCAACAATTTATCCATCCTAGACCTTACCACTCTTTTTTTTTTTTTTTAGCTATGGCCTAGCCACAAAAAACCTTATACATATAATGTGGAAATAATAACAAATGTTTTAATTTTGTGTGAGATTTTTTTTCTACAATATCATCATAATTTGAAAGTAGGGGTGGATATAAGTTAAGCAGCCTATCATAGACCTATGGACCTAGCCTACTTTTGGCCTAACCTAGTTTGGTCTATTTATCTTAACAAGCCAAGTCAAAACTAATAAATAAGCCTATATAGATAAATAGGTCAGGTCTATCTTCTTTAAACTTGGCTCACAAGCCTATTCTATTTAATAATTAATTAATATATATAGCAAGCATATTGAATGAGAGAAGTGAATCACGACTACTAAATCTTTTTACTGATGGTTAGAATTAAAATATAAAGTCATATAACATTTAGTTTATTTTAATCTTGACCATCAATACAAAATCTAATGGTCACGATTTATTTCTCTTACTCTTATATAAAAGCAATACAATCACTTGATATGCCTAACTAGGTTGTTAGCCTATTTTAGACCTTAGGCTTATTGACTTATTTAAAGGCCTATTTATGAAAGTAGGCTTTTAACTAAGCTAATAAACCAAGTTAAGCTTCTTTAATAGACCAAACTGAACCCAAATTTTGGCCTTATGTAGGCTAACAAGTTAGGCTCAAGCCAATACTTTACAAAGCTTGCCTTACCTATTTAAGTTAAAGCCTATCCTGGCATAGTCTAGTTGCACCCCTATCCAAAAGGGTCAATAATGACCCAACCTACATTTATCCAAAAAGTAAAATAGTTGAATAGATAGGTCAAAATAAAGATAGATATACACAAATAAATATGGATATGGGTCATGATTGCTAAGTCTATATATTTTTATATAGCTATTAATACACAAAAGCAATTCCTTTTTGGCAAATGATAATAAAGAGGAAAACATGAAAAAAGATAAATTAATCAGCACTAAAATAGGGATTTTGAATCTATATATTATCATTATTTAAAAAATAAACAAAATCAAATGTGTGATATTATCATACTTAATATAAATTTGCATATATGAAAAGCTCTCATAACAACTTTGTTTATCCATAATTCTCATTTTGCATTGGAAAGGTAGTAAGACATTGTAGTCTTGAAAAATACAATAATATTGTTCATTGCAATGCTTGTGGTATGCTCGAATTCTTCAATGGATATTGTGGAGGCTTTAGATATTGTAGCAAGGAAGCTTGGCAAAAGATTGGCTTTACAATAGCTGGAAAATTAAGGAAGCAAGTTCTAACTAATCCTTACCATAAATGTTGTTCGCCAATTTCAAGATGCCATGGTGGAGATATGCCACCTTCAACCTATAACATTAAACTAATACTATAAATAAGAGTGCTCTTGTTCTTGAGTATTCTTTATGTTTTCTTGAAGGGAAGAAATTAATTGACATCAATGAAAGACTTAGAACACTTACATCAATCAATAGCTTTTTATATGATATAATTTTCTTTAATATGTACTCTACATTCTAATTGAATATTATCCAATTGAGAGTGAAATGGATTTCCTATAGCTTTCAATTATTGAGCAATAATAACTTCATTCTCCATATTTCTATCTTCTTTATTTATTTCTTATTCTTTAAATTTTGTCGCTTATCTTTTAGGGAAAAACTTTCATTATTTTGGAAGCCATTGACACCTTTCTTAGTTAGAAAAACCAAAGCCTTACACATGTCTAATAAAATTGGACTTATATGTATTCTCCCTTGTTAATTGGTGCTCTATCAAGACAATAAGTAATTCTTGTCCCAATTCATTTAATGTATATATATTTTTTGTTTGGCCAACATTAAGTGCATATTAAATATCAAAATAAATCTTCTCAAATTTGATGGTTAAAAAATTATCTACGTGTCCACAGTGTGGGTGCTCTGAATATTAGCAATGTATGATAATCCTAACCTATCTTTTGTTGCGTTTATTTATAACTTCTTTATGTTTAAGCATATTTAGTTCTAATGATCAAGGTGAGGTGAAACTTAGAAATTCTCACTAACTAAATGTTTATTACTATTTTTTTTTTGTGCTATTGTTTAACATTTTTCAATGTGTACTTAATCACCAATGAACAAATATTCATATTTTAAGAGAGTTTAAGTTAGATTCCTAAAATAATATTTAACTTCTTTTTTTTTTGAACATTTTTAAGGGTAATGCTTTAATATATATTCAAGAAAATTCCTACTAATACATACTCTTATAAGTTTTGTGAAAAATTTTTATACTTTTTGTAACTCTTTTATTAAAAGTTTTAAATATAATATAAAAATGAGAAAATTTTTGAAAGTTTTTATGCAACTTTGAATGATAGAGTGGCAAGTTATTATGTACTTATTATATGCAAAAATTTGTACATACTCATAACTTTTCTTAAGGAAAAAATCATAAGATTTTATATAAAAAATTATATTTTTTATGTTAAATTTCCATTAAAATAGGATAATGATACATTCTCAAAAATTTTGTGAGATGAATAGAAAAATGATACCCAAAGTAATGTTTAACTGTCAAAATTTTAACTTGCTATTTCTCTTCCCTATAGAGAATTTCCTCATAGAATTGTCGACGTCTATGGTAAGTTCTTTTGTCTAATTGTAGAAATTAGCAATGGCAATCGATTTGTAAAATACATGTCGCATGTATGATGATCCTGACCTGGGTAGTGATGACGATTTAATTATTCGGTTGCAATCTCAATTTAGTCCAGATGCAACACCAATCTACTAACTACTTGGATGGTTTTCAAGAGCAAAAAATTCTTAACCAGGGCACAGTGCTGAACATGATAAGATCAACATGGAATTTTGGAGGAGTATTGGTTAATGATTGTATTGGCCACAATACACACTCTATCTCTATGACATCACAAGAGAATTTGGACACAATTCTAAAAGAGGCATTGTGGCATTTTATGGACAATTTCTCAATGTAAAGAAATGGGATTCGACTTTGAGTCAAGAAAAAATAAACATAATCACAATAGAATTTTGGGTCTAGGTACATAATCTTCCCCTTCAATTTTTGACAGCTAATAATATTCTAACTATTAGGAGTCAAGTAAGACAGAATGTAACCTTTGAAGAGGCCACTTATCGGGGTACGCCTATCAAGTCTTTCTTAAGAATTAAAGTCCTAATTTCCTTGTTTCAATCCTTAAAATTAGGATTCCAATTGCCATGAGAACATAAAAAGAAATATTGGCTTAAATTTAAGTATGAGAGAGTACAACACTTTTGTTTCAATTATGCCGATATAGGTCATGAATAGAGGGAATGTAAATTGCCTAAATTGGGACCCTGAGACACCAGAATACAAAAGATATAATGCTAAACTTGGAGTGGCTCCAACCAGAAATATACATAATCTTATTGCACACATTGAAACAAGGGATTCAAGATAACATAAAACTAATATATTATCTCAATTGGATGTCTAATATGGGTAGTGTTTTGTTAAAGATGGAGTTATCTTGAAAGTTTCCTATAGGTTAAAGCAAAGGGTTAATGTTAGGTACCACATCTACACTTTGCATTAACATAAATTCTACTATTATAGAAGACTTTATAACTCAGACTTATACTTATTAACCATCCCAAAGTTAACTCACCATTCAATTGAACCCTGGAAGGTTATCTCTCTAAGCAAAAATAAAAGAAATAAGCATGTGGAGTGGAAGGAAGGGGTCACTCCACCTATATCAACCAAATAGGCAACTACTATCAATGTTGGTGAATTTTGTATTAAAACAGGTGAACTGGAAACTGAGATAAATTATGCTAGATGATCTAACTAGAAACCATAAGCAAGAAACTTTAGGGCCAAAGGAGGTATACCTACCCAAGTTAAGGTTGTGACTTCTTCTATGGTGACGAGGCTGAGGAGGCATGCCAAAAGATGCCCCTAAAGTCACCATGAAAACATTAAGCCAAAACTATCGAGGCATAAATAACTCCTCAAGTAAAAGTTTTAAAGGTTCTGATCAAAATGCATAATCTAGATGTAGCATTCCTCTATGAAACTAAAGCCAATAAGTCCAAAATTTAAAGGGTAGCTAGAAGTTTAAGAATGTAGTCATATTTTGTTATTAAGGCATTAGGTAGACAATGAGGGATGGCTTTGTTCTGGCACTAGGACATCACCTTGTCTATTGAAGATTCTTAACTAGATTCATTCATATGACTGTACCGAATCATCAATTAGAGAAGCATTGGAATTATGCTTACGTATAAGGCTTTTCATATCATGCTTCTAAGAGCTAACTCTGGAATAGTTGTATACTTTATCCATCGAGGTCATATTACCTTGGGTTATAATAAGTGACTTTAATGCCCTTCTAACATTATCTGATAAGTATGGAGGAAGAATGATTAGGACTTCAAATGATATAGCATTTTAGGAATTTGTTCAGTGTATAGGTGGTTTGGATCTAAATTTCCAAAGGCTAGCCTATATCTAGTCTAACAAACATGCTCACAAGGCCAACATTCAAGAGAAAATAGATATGGTTATTAGTTGCCCAAATTGAAAGACTTTATATCCTAGACTGGGGTCCTTCATTTGATTACAACACATTTAGATCACAACCATTTAGTCTTAGATACTTTTATTGATATGGACAAAGCTCCAAGGCCTTTTACATTCTTTTCAACATGGTTAATAGATAACAGTTGTAAAGACAGCATCTCTAATGCTTGGCAAAAGGGAGTTATAGGTTCCAAACCTTTCAAGTTTATCTAAAAATGTAAGAAAGCCAAAGTAAAAATAAATTAAAAATATTTCACATCATTGACTTTGAACCAACATGCATACAATGAATTCATTGCCTTTACATCTATAAAAATGGCCTCATAAACACTTAGTTAAAGCATAAGTCTTATTTTGTGAGTATGAAAAGAGATGGCAATCTTCAAATATATATTGATATTGTTGATTGCAATACTTGCGATATGCACACATTCTTTAATGGATGTTGTAAAGGCTGTAAAGCCGAAGATTACAACAAAAGCAAGCAATGATATGAAAAAGACTCCGACTAATTTTAAAAGTACAAAATTTCATTTTCCACCTCCATCCACCCTAAAATCTTAGGCCAACCTTGTAAAGAAGAATGCCCTCATTCTTGAGTATTCTTCTTGTTTTGATGAATAGTTGCATTCCAAGTGAATGTTATCCATTCAAGAATAAAATGGATTTTGTAATAAACATCTTAAATAACAATATCATTTATCGTTTCTAATTTTTTTATTTACCTTTTAATCCTCTAAATTCTTATTTTTCTCTTGTTGTGTTTTTTTTTTAGTTTAAGCATATTTAATTCAAAGGATAAGGGTGAATGAATGAAATATGAATGAGTCTTAATATTTTCACTTATTAAACCATTGACATTTTTTTAACATGTACTTGAAATCATTAAATATAACTTGTTCTATTCTTTATTCATTTTGTAAATGAGTAATACTATATACACACTCAAATGTTGCATGGTCCTCACAGTTTTTTTTTTATGATTAGGTTATTTTGTAGGTCTGAATTTAATGACAAAAACCAAACATATAAAAAAGGGTAATTCTACAATGAGATTGACCTCTTAGAAGATTATTTATTTTCATCAACAAATTGCTTTTTTTCATATCTCAAAGCAAATGAGTAAAATAAAAAAAAAAACATAAATCTCAATGCAAAAAAGGTAATCTAATGATGAAAACACTCAACCTCCTAAGAGGTCGAGTCATCCATAAAAATAAAAAATTTGTTTTTGAAATGTTTGTGTAAGAAGCATTTTCCTCAATAGTATATTTAGAAATAAGGTGTTTTTAGTGAAGGAATTAAGTAAGTTACTGAAGATGTTAGGTTTAAATCTTTGTGTTCACCATTATACCAAAGAAGTAAGGTGTTTTGGCATGCAAAATTTATTACAAAATTAGGGTTTATGAAAAAAGAAAAGGAAATGAATGAAAAAAATTTTGTTCTAGGTGATGAAATAAGAGGAAAAAAATAAATGACATTTGATCTATTTTTATTAAGTTATTACAAAATTCATGATACTTTTATCCAATTTTTCTCCATTAATTTTGTTTTTAAATTTAAACAAATTATTAGTAATTAATATTGAGATTAATAATTTAAATATAATGATATGATAAAATAGATACATCACGACAGTTGTGCCTTAACACCAGACCCAGATCCATATCTTTATCATGCTTGACACAGTAAGGAAAAGGATAAATGAGCACTATGGGGTAACCATTTTTTATGATCAAGACCTAAACATTGTTACTCCTCTTACAGTCTTAAATAACTTCCGACCTATAATAATGGAGTTGAAAGAAAGACGGGGAAGCAAACGTAGTAATTGCAAAGGAACAAAGATACTAGGGTCTATATAAGACCATATCAGATGATTGGACTAGTGCACGCAAACATCTGATACAATTGGCCATTATGCAAACATCAAACCTTATAGTTGAGCACCGAGTGAACTTTTGTGGGTGTTTGGTTAAGAAATTTTAGAGGATAGGTAACAAAATCAAAAAACTAGTTCCCTTATTAAGTGTTTAGTTCATGTATAATGGAATCCGTTACTATTAGTTAACCTTAATGTATTCCCCCTATTTGAAACCCTTCCCTCACCTAAGGTATTATATTACGTTACCCTCTAGAAAGAAAAATATCCCCTCTCACTTTCCTTTTCTTATCTCACAAAGTTCTCACCATCACTTATCATCATTAACTATTACTCACTATCACCTTCTGTCATTGATCATTATCCACTACCACTACCACCATTCACTACTATCCACCACCACCTACCGCAGTTCACCACTGTCCACCACCACTACTATCAATGACCAATGCTCACTGCCATCTTTTTTCATTGACCATGATCCACCACCATTACTATCATTAACCACGCTCACCATTATCTTCTACCATTAACCACTGCCCACCACGACTATCACCATTGACCATCACCTTTTGCTATTAACCACCACCCACCACTACCTGCTACCTTTGACTACTACCCATCACCACCTTCTACCATTGACCACTACCTACCTTTTGTCATTGACCATCACCCACTAATACCACCATCATTAACCACTACCTATCACCACCTTTCACCATTAACCACCACCTACTACCACCTTCTATCGTTGACCACCACAAATCACCATCCACCACTATCCACCATTACCTATTGTCATTTGCCACCGTCTATCACTAGTTACTGTCATTGACCACCGTCAAGCACTAGCTATTGTTGTTGACTACCAGCCACCATCACCTACCACCCTTGGCCACCGCCTACCACTACCTACCACTCTTCACCATTATCCACCACCATCTAGCGTCATTGGCCATCATCCACCACCACCTACCACTGTTGACCACCATCCATTACTATTAACCACCACCAAATTAAAAAACAAGAAAGGGAATCATAAATAATGTGATTCTATCCCCTCATTGAACTAAACAAATTAAAAAAAAAATAATTGTTACTATTATCCTTTCTTCTCCTTGTTTGATTTTATTCCCTTTCCATTTTTACAAATTAAATCAAACACCCCTATAGTGTAACGCGAGAGAGAGAGTAGAGTGTTATTTTTTGCAACTGTATTTTACACATTTCTCGCCATTTTTCTCACTTTAACAAATCTCACTTCACTTTTAGAATGGCTCCAATGTGAGAGAAGGGGACAGGATTTTATAGTACTTGAATTGCACCAATCCCATGGACAAGGATGACTTGGTTAGACATTGACTAACCTCATTGTCCCAAGCAGCAATTGTAAGTAGTAGTGGAAGGTGGCTTGGAGAGAGAAAGAAGAGTTGGAAAGGAATGGGGGTTGGGTTTTAGGGTTCTAAAGAAAATGAAGGGGTTCTTGATTGGGTATATTTTCTGCCTACGAATGGCTTTCATATAGTTAAATTTGTGGGAAATTAAATTAATAATTTCCTATGGTTTTTTTCTATGGGAAAATCCGTCTCAAATGATTTTTTTAAACGATTTTCTCTTATTTTTCTTACAATATATACTCGGTATATGATGTGATTTTCACATTTTTAAATCTATGTGTAAATTTATGAGAAAATAGAAATTTTCTAGTATTCTAACCTATAAAGAGTGAGACCACACCCATCTATTTATCCATTATCTTCTTCCATTATTTTTATTGTCATTATTTTTTTATTTATTACAACCTTTACTACTATGGCATCCACCATTGTCAATATAGGATAATTTTCTACTATTAGAATTTTTAAATTATATTTTCACCTACTCCTAAAATATTTAATCCATCTTCACCCTTTAGTGGAAAAAATAGTTATTTTCTCAATTCATAACTCTTAAAATTTTCTCAATATCATATGTAATTGTTCAAGATTTTAAAATATTAACATACATTGAATAAAACCAAAAATTATTTAATATTATAAAATTAACTTAACTTTAAATTCAAAAATTTACAAATAAAAAAAAACTATATTAGGAGCTCTAATGTTCAAAGTTTGCTTGGACCTTGCACCTGTGGCAACCAAAAGTTCAAAAAAAAAAGCAGTATATATGCGTATCAAATGAAAAATTTACTCAATACAAACCACAAGACTACAACATTATCATCTCAAAATCGTTAAATTATATATATTCTATAGATCTTCAAAGGAAAAAAAAGAAGACAGACAATAGTGGAAATAAGATAAAATGCCAATTGATCATGCATAATATTATATTGGAACTAAAAATTTTTGTTTCTTGCTTTCTCTTTCAGTATTTACTATGTTGTTATGTAGTGGTAATTTGTTAATCAACTTTCTTGTTAATTGAGGCCCATGGAAAGCACTTATTATTTGGACTATTTAAAACATAAGCTAACAAATGTCTCGTTTACATTTAATTTATGAAAAAAAAGAAGTCATCTCTTTTTCCTTTTTGTACTTTTGTTATGTAATGTAAAAGAGTTTAAATTTGGTTTATTGTTAATCTAAAACTCTTTACACTATCAATGAAAAGAATTGGATTTGGCTCCTCTAAATCAAAAGGGAGATGTCATGTCATTAAAAAAGTAAAAGTAATTAAGAGTTTTACTAACAGTAATAGAATTTTAATAATTTTTTAATAACATAACAATACATGAACTAGTGATAGTGGAAAACTAATTTACACTAACAGTGAATCAAAATTGAATCCTAATTAAAAAAGAAGAAGAAAGAACTAGTTTGATTTTGTATTGTTCAAATTATAATGATAATCACAGAAAATAGGAAAGACCATAAATTCCAATCAAGATATTATAGAAATGTCAAAACTTAGAACATCAGCTAGAGATCCAAATCGCCTTTATTTTTTGTAAATAATTTTTTTATTTAAAAAAAACTTTCATATAAATGAATAAATGCATATTCATAAATTGGCTCAATATAACTCTAGTTCTACGGGGTGAATAAATAACCCAATCCATTTATCCAAAAAAAAAAACCCAATAGATGGTAGCTAAACATTACCAAAAATAATGTTTCAATTCACAAGACTCTCAGATTAATGTTTTCCTTCATGAAAAGTGTAAATGTGCACATTTTTTCATAAGTCTAGTAATGTTTCCTTTCATGGGACTCCATAATCATCACTTTTATACACATTTTTTTCAAAAGTCTAGTAACATTACCCTTTATGGGACTCTCTATCTAGTGTAACATTTTTGTTCAATTTGTAAAGAAAGTATAAAATATATAATATGACAATTTTGACAGGTAAAGGTTACTCTTTGTAACCCCTTCCTATAATATAACTGTCGTGGGTATTTTTTGAATCACATAAATGGGTTGATAAAAGCCAAATAGATAAACTCAATTAATAAGGCGCAGCTCACCCAAGATTAAGGTCGTTGAACCAAGACATCAAGTTGCTAAATACAAGCTAAGGTCACTAGTCAACATAGTCAAAACAACCACCTTAGGTTGTTGAAAACAAGGCTCAGCTTACAAATCATAACACGCATCCACAACTAACAGCCTAAGGAAATCTATTCAATTTCCTACTTTAATGGAAGTCTATTATAACCATCAATCCTTATCTATTACGTAATCCTAATCAAGTCATTATACTTATCATTATAGATTTACATTCAAACTGTAACCCCCTAATCATTATAAAAGGGGACAAAATCATTATACATTGAACAATCAATCATCAAATACAAAAACACTCAGCAAAAGAGTAATAAAATCTGTGGATGTATAGGTCAAGTTGACTTTAGCTGAACCATGTTAAAAACTTCCGGTGTCTCCTTGTTCTTCCTCGCTCTCTCTCTTTCTTTTTTCACATTCAATCTGCAGTTTAGGATTTTGAACTTGAGTTGACCGAATTTGACCGTCAACATTTTGGCACTAGAAAGAGGGCCCTAAAATGCATTCCCCGTGACTTTTTTTGATGGCTAGAGGAAGAACTGATAAGAGTTTAGATGCTGTAGTTGACCAACCTGATGGTCATATGGAATTACAGAGAGATCCAGTCCTTCTCATGACAGGCACTTCCATCATTCCCACCACAAGTGTTGTCGCTAACATACCCCCAGTAGTCTCACACCAACCTGATATTATTGATGGAATACAAGCATGGCATCAGGGTCATGAGGCGCTAGAAAAAAATGATAGGAGAGTTAGTTGAAATGGTTAGGGCATTGACTCAAGCACATACCTAGTGCTCACAAGAGCAGAATGGGGGCGTTGTGCAGGAAGAAGCTCTCCAACAGACATGGGAAGGAGCTTAGGAAGAACGACCAGCTAGAGAAATGTTTCAGCACACCCATGCAGCTCACTCTACTAACTCACGGCCAAGGTCAGAGGTCTATCAAGCTCGTGAGGAGAATAAAGGGGATCATCAGTGACATAGGAGTTTATGACAAACTGAAAACTTAAATAGGACCAATCAAAGATATCTCTTAGATCAAATCCCATCGGGTTACGAGCAGAGGGAGCATGGGAACTCAAATCGACACTCCCATAACAAAAAGAGGAGTCGGCCATCTTCCAACTGATAGTCTAAGGCTTGGGACCATATGGTAGAGGAGCTACTTCAGAGGGTAAAGCAGTTGAAATAACACTCTCGAGCTCAGTACTGCCATGATCATTACAAAGGGAGGACGTCGTTCACTAGGGAGATTAAGAAAGAGCCTCTCCCTCACAGGTTCAAAGTTCCTACTATTCCACTATACAATGGGGGATAGTGACCTATACAACCACCTAGATGCATTCAACGTACAAATAGATCTTCAAATGACCAATCCTATGGTCAAGTGTCGTGTCTTCCCAACCACTTTAGGAGACATACCTCGAACATGGTTCAGGAATCTCAAAGTTCACAGCATTGATGATTGGGAAGAATGCTAGAGAAGATTCATTAATTAGTACAGGACACTGAGAAGGTAGCTCACACCACCCTGCCACCTCATGATAGTCTCTTGGTGAAAGAACGAATCATTGAAAGATTATATTACTCGGTTCAGACATAAGATCAGTCATGTAGAAAATCCCTCAGATGAGAACATCTTAACAGCAATCTCAATGGGACTCCATAAAGATAGGAAGCTATATAAGAGCATACACAAATCTTCGATAAGGGACCTAGGTGAATTCTACAAATGAGCTGCCAAAGAGATCAGATAGGAGGAAACCTTTGGCCCTAAAAAGTCTAAGGATAAGGCTAATAGCCCCAACTAGAGTAAAAAGAGGACCAATACTAGGAACAAGAAGGAGAGTCAAGATGATGACCCCAAAAATTAAGTCGTAGGGAAGGTTAGGAATGAGCGATCTTAGCGTAAAGGTCATCAAGATAGCTACAGTATCTTATTAGATACTCAAGAAAGGATCTTTGTGATGGAAAAGGATAAAGAGGATTTTAAGAAGCTCAAACCCATAAGGACTCCCAACCAGTTCAGAAATAAGAACAAGTATTGTGCTTATCATGATGAAATCAGGCACAACACTTTGGAATGCAGGGCACTTAAAGATGCAATTGAAGACCTAATCAAGAAAGGTCGTTTAAGGGATTACGTGGTATGACCTATGGAACAACAACTAGCATAGTAGCAGTGTCAATGGACTCCTAAGTATAAGGAGGCACCCATGATAAAAACTATATTTACCATTCACGGTGGGCCTAACATTGCAAGCATTTCAAACAGGTCACATGAACATTACATGCAAGAAGAAAATCAATCCTAGTTATAAGACACTGTGAATTTGAGGATCCCAACAAGAAAAGAAGGATGGCCTTAGATAGCATCACCTTCACAACTGAAGATGAACGAAGGGTACATTCCCCCCATAATGATGTAGTGGTTATCCGAACTAGAATTGGTAACACCAAGGTACAAAGAATTATGATCGATACAGGCAGCTTGATGAACATCATGTACAGAGGATGTTTTGAACAAATAGGACTAAATGTAGATCAATTGAAGCCTACATAAGGGCCCCTTTGTGGCTTTACAAGAGATGCAATACTACCAGTGGGGCAAATTAGGCTTCCCATTACCTTTGGAGATTTGGGTCGCCGAGCAACCATCTTGGTAGACTTTCTAATCATTAGCTATCCCTCAGCATATAATGTGGTGTTGGGGCAACTTGTGATCAATGACCTGGACATGGTCACATCTACCAGGACACTCATCATTAGATTCCTGACCCCCAATGGAATTGGATGTATGCAAGGCAATTAGCACACAGCCCGATGCTACTACAAAGATGAAGTCAAGCTAGGGATAAAAGGAAAGAAGATTAATATGATTTCTAGTGGATAGTCACAAGATGCTATACATCTCCGCCCATATGATCAAGGAATTTGAATATTGCTTATCTAAATACTATACCAAAAGCGAGCTATCACCCTTCTAATCCAAAAGTGAACACTCACCCCTCTGATCTAGAAAAGGCATTCAACCTAATGAACTTATAAAAACTTGGCACCGTATGCGACCAACTATTCGGCACTGCATATGACTAACTACTCAGCACCACCTGCAACCTACTATTCAGCACTATATGCAATTTACTATATAGCACTGCATGCTACCTACTACTTGGCACCACATATGACCTATTATTCGGCACCACATGCGACCTACTACTTGGCAACGCATGCGACTAACTATTCAGCACTATATATGACCCACTACTTGGCACTGCATGTGACCTACTATTTGTTGTGGTCGTGTGAGTGTGATTGTGATTTTCATACAAATTACGCAAGTGCACGTAGTCAACAAGTAATATAGAGTGAATAAGTATCATCTCCACAGGGATTGAATTTCTTGCAACTTAAATGTAAAAATCTAGTGAAGTAAACAATAATTTCTTGAGCTAACTAA
>JANHAO010004263.1:0-24497 GCA_026873985.1 Saraca asoca
GCTTGATCGATCTTTATGCAAGATATGGGAAACTAAGGAAGGCAAAGGATTTAATGGAAGAAATGCCTTATGATCCCAATTCTGTGATGTGGAGTTCCTTCTTGGGTTTTTGTAGGATTCATGGAGAAGTAGAGCTAGGAAGGGAGGCAGCTGATCAGCTTATGAAGATGGAACCATGTAATGCAGCACCATATATAACACTAGCACATATTTATACGGGAAATAGTTTATGGGATGAAGCAGCTAAGGTCAGAAAAGTTATGCAACAAAGAAGAATAAGAAAATGTGCAGGATGGAGTTGGATAGAGGTAGATAAACAAGTTCATGTCTTTGCAGTTGGTGATGTAACTCATCGTCAATCAAATGAAATCTATGCCGAGTTAGGAAAGATTTACTTGGAAATGAGGCAAGCTGAAGTGTTTGTCTAGAATAGGCAAGCTTTATCTTAGTAGACAAGCAGGAATTACCATTTTAGTGACACTTCTTGATTATTTTTCTTTCAAATTTTTATCTCCAAACGAGACTTTGGATACTTTTACCCGGTTCAGACCTCTGAGTAGACACTGGATGTCGAGGAAGGCTTGGATGCAGTCAGATTGGCGAGCTCGAATGGTTGTCTTTTGAATATTAACCTATTTGGTATACGTATAAGTTATTTGGAAACTGTAATCTTCATAACAAGGCTAACATTCTTTTGAGATGAAAAGATTGCTCTGATTGGTATTGAATGAATTCAGGAAGAGAATCTTCCAGACCAGCGGAGTATATGGATAGATTTGAGACTAACTGCCGATGGCTACCAGAATTTTTTGGAGAAAGTAATGCGGGAACATGATTAACATATCTTTTTCTTGTCTTTACAGCTTTCCCTTTGTTGGGAGTATTGTTCAATGTTAATAAGATGTTCATGAATATATTGCTTGTTTATAGCTTCAACATGTATCAGAAATTATAGTTATTTTTCTGTTTTAAATCTTTCATGCTTTTATAGTTTGTGTAGTTATTTTACATCCATAAATCAAAATTCAGGATAAACCTCACTTCTCAGTTTGAGGGATCAAAAGTCCAGCTCTTTCCATGTATTAAATTAGATGTATCTGTTGCTTTTTATAGTTTATATCATCATCCTTGTCATCATATTTTGGTGATAATAGTTTGGATTACTTTTATCAATTATTCTGGAATTAATCATGATATAACATACCTTACCCTATATAACAAGTTACTCATTGTTATGCTACATTTAATGATTTTGTTTAAGAATTAAATCGATTGAAAGTTTGTTATTACAAATTCATGAAAAAAAGGGGTGGATATTTTTAATAGTGCAGTGACACTCGATATTATCAATACTTTTATATTTGAATTTAAGATGTTGTGTGCTAAAATGACTTGTCAATTTTATTATTATCACAATAAAAAATAAAAAAAGGGGAAATAATGTGAAAAGACGATTGATTGAAAAATGTGTAGTTGAAGCAAGCTTGCATGGTTCAACTCACGGTGAAAGAGTTCACATTTTTTGCACATTAAATTGTACAAAATTAGAGTAATATGTTTTGTTTGCTGTTATAATTGCCTTACAAAATCGTTTCTAAATTCATTCTCTTCTACATTATTTAATTTTAATTCTTGTTTTAAGAAAAAGATTGAATTTAAAATTAATATTTTTTTCAAAAATTTGTAAAGAGTAATATTGAGTAGATAATTGTTTAGATCTTGTTATGGATACTTGATGAAATTGATTTTAAGTTTTACTTTGGTTTACGTAAACCAAAGCATAAACAGGCTATTCAATTTTTTTTAAGAGAAAAATATACTTTGTTTATATATGATTTAAAGTGTCATAAAAAATAATTTATTATTTATATCATTAACACTTTATACTAATTTTTCATATAAATTTAATGCATTTTGTCATGTGAATTACCGTCACATGAATTATGTAGTTTTTAATTAGTTCAAATTTCACCCCAATTATACTCACATCATTCCTAATTTCTTCTTAATTGCAACCTCTAATGAATGTTTTTTTTTTTTTAGTTTATGCTAACATGCATAGGCACAAGGCTTTGATATTCCACAAATTTTTGTTATAGGTTGCAATCAATTTCTTTCTTCTTTCCTACGTCATATTAAAGAATTTTGCATAAATTAAAGATAAATTTTTCTTAGAATTTTAATATTAGGTGAAAGAAAAAATTAGGAATAAATATGTGATAAAATTTATTAGATCTAGATAAAAAATTAGTATAAATAAATAAAATATTAATAATACAAATCACAAATTATCTTTTTATAACACTTTAAATCATAAATGAATTAATTAAAATTATAGTGCCTGGAAGTGTTTTCAGTTGTTTTTGTTTTATTATTTTTGAAAACAGTTTTTTAAAAATAGTTTCTAAAAACTGTTTTTCTAGAACTAAAAAAACAAAAAATTTGTTTGAATGTAAATTTTGAAAACAGATGTTTTCTTTATTTTTGAATATGAAAAAAATATATTTAATATTATTTACAACTTTATCATTAACGAAAATATGTATTCTTCTTATTTTTGAAAAAAATCTGAAAATAATTATATATAAAAATAAGGGAAAACACCATTTTACTGTTTCTTAGAAATTATTTTTTAGTTAGACTTTTAGAAAACAGTTTTTAAAAAATAATTTTTGAAAACAGGTTGTCAAACAGATTTTTTTATTTTTACAGAACAAGAAAATAAAAAAATAATCTACCAAACAGGGCCATAATCATTCACCACAAGCAAATAAAGTATATTTTTCTTTTTTTTCTTTCTTTTTTGTTATCTTATAAACTCCTCCTTTGTATGGCTTTCTTCAAGAAGGAGTTTTAATGATGTTGTAATACCAAACTTTTAACTAATACAAATTGCAAATATATGAATAAAAATTGTATTGAGAATTTAGTATTAAAATAAAAATATTTTCCTTGTTATATATATATATATACGTTTGAAAGTGTCGAACATTTTTTGAAGTATAGTGCAGTGGCACCTGCTTTTAGCTTTTTCCTTTTTTTGGTGTCATAAACTGAATATAAAATATTACTAAATAACTTACCATATTTATTATCACAAAATTAAAAAAAAAAGTTTGAAAATAAATGGAGTTTTTACCGTTTACATGTCGCGTTTTCTCCTTCGTTACGCCTAACTAAATAGGTAAACGAATATCTTACTAGAATTGGAAAACAAATACTATGAAAAGAAAATTGGAAAACAAATAAAACAAATAGAAGGCAATGAAAAATATAATACACTCGACATCACCAGATCACTCCTTAGTGTTTCGGTTTTTGGGGGATCGTTGAAGAGAGCGCTCTGGCTCTCTGTTACTCCTCCACCTTCAAATTTTCTAAAACCACTCTCATTGTTGCTCTATTTCGATCACACTCTCTTTGCATCTTCCTCTGAATTTCTTCGTAGTTGCGATTAGAGCTTTTGTTCATCTTCTTCTCACTCTCTCCCTTCAAACCAAAGTAACCCTTTTTATAATTTCAATCCCTAACTGACAACACTTCCCTTTCAACTCCTCTTTTGAGCTTCAAGCAATCAGATTGTGATCAAGGTTATAGAGGTATGCAATTTGTTTTTCAATTTAATTTTAAATGCTTTATGCTGTTTAGCATTGGGTTTTCAGAATTCTGGATGCCTTAACTATTAATTCGCGCTATTGTATTTGGGTTCTGGTTTTTGGGAGGAAGAAAAGAGACAAAGACGTGAGTTTTTTTTTTTTCCTTGAAAAAAAATTTGAATTCAGGGTGACACCAAGTTTGGATTTTTTTTTTTTGTGTGTGGAGGTTTGCATTGACTGGAGGCGGCAGCTGCAAATCTGATTGCTAAGTGATCAAAAGTTCTAAGAACTAAGGCGTGTTTTTATTTTCTTAATCTATGCCTTCCATCCGGTTAATGGGCTTCTAAATACTTTGCATAACTTCTAGACTTTGCACATTTGTCTTTGAATGTTCTGTAAGAAGTACGCATGTCCGTATACACACATCTGCCTTCTTCTTGTGTTAAAAAGCACATGAGTACTTGTTATGTGTTGCATATACAACTTTTCTTTTTTTGGGGGAATTAGCAAGTAACGAGTGTTTTTCTGCATTATTTACTAATTACTACTGCTGTAAGTGTTTTCCTTTATTCGGTTTCAGTAAGGGTTTATCAAGAAGGGTTGACTTCATTCTGCATCATTGTTTGATTTCATAAAATCTCTGGAGTTGATTACTTGGTTGCTTTGTATTTATTCTAGTATATCCTTTTTATTTCAGGTTGTATTTTTGGAACAAAAAGGTTTCTGTGAGCGATTATGATCTGATTGTTGCATCTTATACCCCTTGCTATACATTTTAAACAACCCTTCCATTGACAAGTCAGTTCCCCCTTTTTCTTTTAGTGCTCTGTTGACTGTGTTCTGTTATTACTTATTACTCTTAGTATTATTATGTCTACCATGTCTTGCCATCCTGGATATATTCTATTGCTGTTGATTGACTTTCGGTTTTTGAAGTTTATAGTAGATTAGACGCATAGCTATTGAGGATGAATGTGCAGCAGGTTGGGCACCATAAATCTTCTAATGGATATGGCCGTCGGAAATCTGAAAGAGAAGGGGCAACTAAGTTAGAGAATAAGATTCCATCTTCAAAGTCAAATGCTAGCAGATTAGCAAGTATAAGTGCAATGACTAGCACTAAAGGTGGTGGTACTTATGAGAGTCCTTCACATGATCGATTAGTATATGTAACAACGTGTCTTATTGGGCATCAGGTGGAAGTCCAGGTGAAAAATGGTTCTGTATACTCTGGAATATTTCATGCAACAAATGCTGGCAAAGATTTTGGTATGCTCTGTCCAATTTCTTATATTGATTTTGGTATTTTTGATATAAATACTTTTAAATTGTGGCGTAAAAATTTGATTTTTGTGTCCTTCTAATAATTCATGTTATTAAAAAGAGAGGATTTTGACTATGTTCACTGATGGTATTGTGATCACCTTTCTTTTAGGAATCATTTTGAAGATGGCTCGTTTGACAAACGGCGGTTCTCTGCGAGGGCAGAAATCTGGTTTAGAATCTGTCACCAAGCCTCCTTCAAAGACTTTGATTATACCTGACAAAGAGCTTGTACAAGTCACAGCGAAGGTTTGCTGCTTTTCATGTATTTGAGATGTACTGGGATCGCCAAATAGATTAATATATGGAATCTTTTGAATTTTATTTTTATGGTGTATCATAATTATTGGTTAAAAATTTGAGTCTAAGATTAGGTGTGTTGTGTACCCATTCTGAACTTGTTTGTTAGTGATATTCATGGTTGTGTGGATTGCGGCAGGGCGTTGCTGTTACTAGAGATAGCCTACCTAGTGATGCTCACCGTGAAATGCAACAGGAGATCATGGTTGATTCTTTAATATCTCAGTCCCGTCATACTGAGATAGAGAGAGAACTACAGCCCTGGGTACCTGACGAAGATGATCCACAATGTCCTGGACTGGATAATACCTTTGATGGCCCTTGGACTAGGTGGTTATACATATTATTTTTCTTCTTTCCTTTTTTTCCCCTTTTATAATGAAGAATTTTGTGTTACCGAGTTATAAGTGGTTATAGTCAAGCAGGATCATATCTGGATGCTGTAGCTGTTATTTTTTCTTTAATTCCTTTAGTAACATCTAGCCTTTTTACATATTACTTTTCAGTCAAACATTTCTTGTTCATATCCCTGATATTTGGAACTAGACTCTTTGAAGGGAATGTTCAGCTTGCTATGATTCTAGGAACTTTTTGTTTTGAGGCCCATCTGCAGTAAAGTGTTTTTGAAGAATACCTTTGGCAAACCATTATGAATCTCTCTTACAATCACTTGTATGTAATAGACTTATTGCATCGCATGTTTGATGTTCCATGGTCATGAGGATACTATTTGGCTGTAAATTTATCCTCTTTTTTTTTTTTTTTTTTTAAAGGCAATAGACATTGTAGAAAGTAGAAACACCAAAAAGAAAATGTGGGAATTTCATAGTGGATCTGAAAAAGATGTGGCTTTGTTGAGTATATGACATTTTACTATCATTTTAAGATTTTTGTGTCTGTTTCTATTTGTGCTACTTCTTTTAGAGGGCCTCTTCTTTGTTCTACATTGACTTTTTTCTTTTTCCTTTTCCCCAAGGGGCTGGGATCAGTTTCAAACAAACGAAACGTTGTTTGGTGTAAAAAGTACATTCAATGAGGAACTTTATACAACAAAGCTTGAAAAAGGGCCTCAGACAAGAGAGTTGGAAAAAGAAGCTTTAAGAATAGCAAGGGAGATTGAGGGTGAGGATACTCAAGATCTTCATCTAGCAGAGGTTAGTGGCTTGAATTCCTTTTCTTTTCTGCCCCCTTCTGAATTATGAATTGTCTATTTGAATTCCTTAAGCTGTATGTAAACCTTTTTCTCTACAGGAAAGAGGCATTCACCTACATGAAAACTTTGATATTGACGAAGAGACCAGGTTCTCTTCAGTCTATAGGGGTAATAAGGGGCTTGATGACAGTGGATATGAAGAAAGTGAGGACATACTGTTGGATTCACACAATAATGAAACCTCTGGTTGTATGTTTGATTCCATGATTAGGGAAGCAAGTGAAATAGCTACTGGAAAGAGCAATGATGGAGCTCAAACATCATCAAATTCCTCCTCCATGGTATCTCCTCAATTAGTTTTTTGATAAGTAAAAACTTTATGTTTAACAAGCCCTCAATATTCATATTTTGAAGGAAACTAGTTTGTCCTTGTTTATGACTGAATGCTAGTCTTGTGTGGTCATATGGACATCAATTTAGTCAATAACATCTTTCTGTAGACATGCTGGATTGTGGGCCATTTTTGGTTATGTGGTGTAAGCACTTTGTTCAATAATGCTCTGCATCTCTTTTTCTATCCAAAAAAAAAAAAAAAAGCTCTGCGTCTACACTTTGGTTCTTCTATCTAAATTACGAGTAGTAGTCAAACTGAGACTTTTATTAGATTCACTGGGACTTCTGACTGAGTGAATATGGGAATTGGGAAATGTCTTCCTGACTCCTGAGGTTAATGTGTGGCTTGATTACTGATGCTGCAATTCTATCTTGTGATTTGTATTACAATGTTGGTATTTTAGGTTTGTGAATATTTTCTGGAAACTTGATATGATGGTTGTGAAACCAAGTTGGCCGCATTTTCTTCTTGATGCGATGCCAGAAGTACTGTGTATTTGTGCTTATTCACAAGATGATGTATTAAATTGTGGAAGCTGCTGCGTATAGAACTATTTGTGCTGATAATTTTTGGGGGGTTTGTTCTGATATTTGAGGTAAATTTTGCAGCTTGCGAAGTGCAATGGAAGTTATTTGGAAGTCTTAATCTGCTTTTGAATACAGGGCAGCTTTAATGCATAAATAAAGTACTAAGAATTATAAATTGGTGTATCCAAAAATTGCTGAGTCTAATATTCATTTTGTTCCAACTTTTTGTTTTCACCTCCCTCCCCATCCTCTATTGCCAAGAAATTATTCTATTTTCTAAATCCTGCTTTACATTTTTTTGTGTGGGTATGCAGGACCTCCCACAGTCATCTCAGTCAAGTACAGGTGTGGATTTAAGCCGTTCTGATTCTTATGATCATGCTAAGCAATTAGCTTCTGATCTCCCCACCAAAAGGTACCCTTCTTCAGCTATTGAAAACAGGTTTTTGTTGACCTTTACATGTTTTGTATATATGATAAGATTACTTCTTCTTCTTCTTCTTTTTTTTTCTTTTGGCTGTGATGAGTTGTGTATGTATGCCTTCCGCAAGGATGGCTTTATCAAAACTGAAAGCAGAAATGCTAACTTCATAATGAATTTCAAAATCCAACAAACTTTCAGGGTTCAGGAGAATTTGGTTAGTGAGCTATATGAGGTTAATGGTGATACCAAGAAAGAAAACCAGATAGTGAGTTGAAGTTCCAGTACACTACTCTCTAAGTCTTGCTTACATTTATCTCTTATGAGATTGCTATTGGTTTACATGCATCTAAATCCTTTTTTTTTCCTCTTCTGTTTGATGCAGCAAGTTGAGGATGTTCAATTGTCAAAATCAGAGGGTATGTGGAATTTCTTTATCTGCTTCCTGCTAATTAAGTAATTAAAAACTTTATGCAGGAATATAATGTGCGTAAAACCAAAACCTTTTCATAATTGCAGTCTCTTTTTTCCCTTAAGGAAGAACAGCAACTTTTTCTCAGCACTACTAGTACATGCCTAAAACCACTTGTGTTATTTTATCATAATGGCTGGTTCTTTCATCATGTATATGAAATTTATGATCTTTGCAAATTTTTAATGCAGATTTACAGTCATCACTCAACTTGAAGAAAGAAGGCTCTGACAAAGGTGGCTTATCTCCTAATGCTACCTCTTATGCCCCTTCATCTCATAATTTGTCAAAGACTAATGAAAAGATGGTGTCACCCGGTGACTTGATTGAGGGTTCTGCATCTGGGAAAGCTAATGAAGAAACAAAGTCTGTAAACCCTCGTGGAAGACCAGGTGGTTCTACATCTGGTTCAGATTGTGTGCGTGTTGTGGCAGCATCTTCTGGCCCTGGTCTGTCGCCAAGTTCTTCAGTTGGTTCATTATCTTCTGAGAAATCAACTTTGAATCCTAATGCAAAGGTGTGGAGATTAAAGATTTTTCTTTTTAAAATTCACACTAAATGATTCTGGTCTTCTATATTTCTAATAATAAGTGACTGAGCTTCTTACCACGCCCATGTTGTCAGGAATTCAAACTCAACCCTAATGCAAAGAGTTTCATTCCATCTCAATCACCTGTTAGGCCACCATCCCCAGTTTCTGATACTTCCTTCTATTTCCCAAGTAATGTAACTAATGTACCACATATGCCAGGCATGCCCATGGGTCTTGGAGTAAGTATTTCATGATTATTTGTCTTCAATTTCCAATTAAGAAGACTTGTTCTAGTCTTAAACTGGTTTCCACTGGATTTCACTTTTATGGTTGTGTTTTTTTTGGCTATAAATCCAGCAATGGGAGGCAGTTGTAGGTTTGATTTTCATACCATGATATTAAACTATTTACTCTAAAGCAGATGGTTGAGTATTCCATAGGTGAAAATGGAGACTTTGCTAATTCCTCTTAAACTATCATAATGGTCACAATGTATCTGTGGCCATGATTGTTGTGATGACCATCAAAAGGAAAAGTTTCAACTGTTTTTCAGTGTGATTATGCAATGATGTTTTACAATGGCTGTTAAAACCTGATAGTGATAGTGAGTTGGCATATATAGATTTCTCCTCATTTTACTATTGGGAAGTTAAGTTTGATATTGCGGGGATGCACTCGTTATTGTTAGAGTTATGTTTACTTGATAGTCAACCTTGATTCTTTTTAAAACCCTGATTAACTTGTATATGGTGTGCAGATTGGGCCTCCATTTGGTGGGCCACAAACAGTCATATATAATCCACACGTAGCGCAGATGCAACCCCAAGCCTATTTTCATCCGAATGGACCACAGGTGGGCTATTACTTACTGTTTCTCATTGGTGAATATGTTAAAATTGTTGCTTGAGGGTAAAGCCTTAGGTATTATTTGTCTAATTGCAGTACGGGCAGCTTCTTGGTCATCCTAGTCAAGTTGGTTACATGCCAAATTACATAGCCGTAAGCACTATATCTTAAACTTGTTTTCTGTAGTCTTGGGTTCATCATACTTCTGCCTTATGGAGTATCATTACCTATCTTCTCTCTACTATCTCTCCAATAATAATACCACCATTGGTTTTTGTATTGAATGAATTGTACACTTTTTTCTTCCTCTCTTCCATGTTATTGGTTTTGTGCATATCAATCTGACATTACGTTAATGTATAATTTGTACATTATATATATATATTTTTATATACACACACATAATTATGGTGGAGGAGGGCTTTACGGCTTGGGCAAATTACATTCACGTCTCTTGAGGTTTAGTGTAATTACAATCACATTCTTTCTATTTTTAGAAATATACATTCACCTCCCTTATTTTTTTGAAGCAAGGGGGTGAGTGTATGTTTATAATAGAGAGAAAGAGAGGTTAGTGTATATTTCTGAAATAAGAAGAGTTGTAAGTGTAATAATACTAAATCTCAGAAGATGTGAGTATAATTCGCCCTTACTTCTTTTAGGCTTTGAATTCAGAGGGATTTGATGCATGCACCACAAGCAAGAAATTTTCTTACTTTAGAAGAAGAGAGATAGGCACATAGGTTCTCTTGCACATAGATCCACTTGATCACAATCCCGTGCAAGAAAACTGGTGTGTTTATTTCTCTTCCAGGTAAGAAAACTCTCTTACTTGGAGCATACATATTTGAATTTCTCATGAATTAAAAAATCTTGGCCATCATGTGATCTACTCCTTGCAACTTGTATAAATAATTTCGGAGTAACTCAAATCTCCTTCCTTGATTGGGTTCTTACAGGAAACACCATATAATAATAAGGGACGGGATTATTAACTCAGCTGACTGCAATTCTTGGCAAGTCTTACTTCTTGCCTGAAAAGAATAAACTCAACTGACGCTTTTGGAAGAGCTTTGAACGACCAGGAGTCTGCAGCTTACTGGAAGGGTCCCTTAAATAGGTCTATGTATTCCTGGCAAGCTCATTCATTGTGGGGTGTCATTTATGACCTTGTATTGATCAACACATCTTTTGGGGCTTTCAGTTTTCAGTCATCTAGTAGCTTGACTCAGATTGACGCTTTGCTTTGCTTTGCTTTTTCTTTTCTTTTTTTCTTAATTATGCAAACTTCTATACGGAACCTATACAGCTGAACCTTCATCTCTTTCTTTTGGTCATGATAGGAAATCTTTATTATTATTATTATTTATTGTTCATTGTTTTTACTTTTATTAATCTAACCAAGGTATAAATACTTCACATGCAATTAAGACTAGATTGATTATGCAGACAAGCAATAACCACATTTAAGGCTTAAATGTCGAAGTGTATTAGCGAGCAAGAAAACTTTTAACTGATTTTTGTGGCGTTTGCTCGCTGCTTTATGTTTTCTCGCTTGGCAGGATATGTCATTCTGTGTTGCATAGGTTACATTTCATATCTCTTCAAATAATAAAGGCAATGAAGTAATAGTTTCTGTAACAGAATTTTCTCAATAATAATAGAAAAAATTGTGTTCAAGTTCTCTCATCCAAAAATAGTTTAATATGAAAGCATTGGAAAAGAAAAACAAGGAGACTGTATAGCACTGGCAAAAGTATAAGCTTGAAAATGGGTGGTCTGCCACATCAATGTCATAGCAGCAGTGCAATCAGGTCTTGAGAGAAACCCTGGTTATTATATTTACAATTTGATCTGTGCTTAGAATCAGGTTTTATTTTATTTCTTTCAGCTATTGATAGTGATGCTGTAGCAGCATTACAAAATGAGTATGGAAGCTCTCCATTTGCAAAAGAAATTGAAAACGTGAATTTAGAAAAGAAATAAATATAATGTTTTTTATATTGAAATGATAGGTCATGGTAAAAAAAAAAAAAAATTATAGATTTCAAAATAGAAGATAATGTTTTTATATATCTGAAAATGAAGAAAATTCACAAGTAGGAAAAGGAGAGACTTAAGATCCTTACAAAATATACTAAAATAAATGAAAATATATGATTTATGTTTCATGCTCATGTTGCATTCCATGTGCTGAATATGCTTTGGTTGCTTACTTCCCAAGGATGACAACGGGACAGAGTGAAGATATATCAAACTTTTCTCGCCTCATCTTTGCAGTATTGCGCCTTGTCTCGTCCCTATCCCATCACAATATATGTGGCAAGTTGGTGCCTGGATGCTCCTCAAGAAAAATTGAAAAAATAAAAAATTTATAAAAAATAAAAATTTAAATTTAAATACTTCAAATTCACGTATAATCAATATAAAAATCACAAGATAAATATAGAAATACACATAATGTTATAAGATAGATTTAATATTATAATTTGTTTAAATAATTTCAAACAAAAGAAATAAATAATTTTAAAAAAAGGACAGTCAATTTTTTAATCTATTTTTGTTGGTTAAATGATTAAAAGATCAATGATATATATATATATATAATTAGTTTACAATGATAAAATTATAATTTTATATTCTCCAAGTTTCAGAGGTAAAGCAACTTAATGTTGCCATGTCCCAAATTTGTATCAGATTGAAAATTTGTCCCTTGTCCTACATTGCAGGATAAAAATCCATACTATATCCCTGCCTTGTTGAGACAAAATTTGCAGTGCAAGCTCTACACTTGAAATTTTGCCATCCTTGTTACTTCTTGCTACATGTTCACAACATTTTCAAGTTTAGTATTTTCTTTTTCATTACTTTGTGTGTGTGTGTTTATATATGTATGTATAGACATACGAAATTATTAGTTGAAAATAATCTTATAAAAAAGTTTTTAATGATATTAAATTTAGTATTATTGAGACACGCCTCTGACATCACATTAGAGATACATTCTCATATAGTGATTCACATGAATAAAATTGTGTAATCTTTTTCAATAATAAGAAGGGGCATTAAATATATGGTGGTGGAAAGTGTCATTAGGTTGTTTTTTTTTCAATCAAATTAATGGTTATTTAGAAAGTGTTTAATCTGAGTGATATAAAACTTTCTTGCCCCCTTTTATTGTGATTTTTAAACCTTTTGAATGAGTTAGGCAGCATTTATTTTATAGATTTTGCTGAGAATGGCTATGGCTTTGTAATCTAACAATCGACTTAGAAATGGGGTCAAATTTCTTTCTAGGAAAGCTTGCTATATCACATCAAGATCCCTTCTGAAATGGGATAAATCCTTGGCAAAGTTTATATCCTTGGGAGATTTCTGATACGAATGTTGTTAAAGAGTAATTGACACAATAGTTGAATCTAAGAATCATGATTTTAAATTGTGATTGAAATTCTTGCTTTTGCTTCTTTTACTTTTCAGTTAAGATTCCATTATACATTCTGTGATTGTTCCATCTTCATTGTTTACAGCCAAATCAATCTTTGCCTGTCACTGATGCTCAATTCTTATTTTAAGATTTGTTGTGGAACAGATGAATTGCAAGCTTTCAGATTATAATTGATTATAAAGTTGGTCTATGAAGTATCTTTCCATTTAATAATTAGTCTTCCCTTTGGATCTCCTTTGTTCTTATTCTTTCCTTTCCATTTTAAATTATCAAAACGATTCTTTATGCTGTGGAAGTTGTTCATTCCTACCAACCCAAAGTTTACTGAACTACCAACTTCAATTTTGACATTCAAGATGATTAGAAGAAAGCATGGCTATTCTTGTTGACCTTTCCCTTGGTACATGACAAGAGAAAGTGGGCCATCAATAATAGGGTTTTGCATTTCAAGATTCAACTCTTCGGATCATCATCCCATGCATTTGCCCTTTAAATTAGGGTGAAAAATATCAAATTTTTATTTATTTATTTGTGTTTATGATTATAAAAAATTAAGATTACAAAAAATATTTTATTTGTTCAATATTATATGTCAAAAAATAATATTTATTATTTTAAAAATTATTTTCTTATATTATCATTGCATCATTATTATCTTAATTATAAAACATACAAGTGACACGAAATCTCTTTACTTATATTCACATATTATGTCTTTTTCCTGAGCCAATGAAAACATTTTTATATAAAAGATGTTCTCCGAGAAAATAAAAAAAAGATTTTTTTTATAATAAAAAACAACATCCGTTATTCTAAAACAAGAGTTGATTTTTATGATAATATTATTTTATTAATTATAAAATATATAAATGATATAAAAATCCTCTATTTATATCTATAAATTATAATTTTTTTTAATCAAATGAAAATTTTTTTATTATCGAAGATATTTTTCGGCAAAACTAATAATATATTAATATTTTATGAACCCATGAATTACTGTCTTGCATAGTATCTGAATTCTAAAATATATGCCATCTAAATTTCACCAGATTCATCATGCTCAACTAATGGGAATGGCTCCTGCTTGGGTTCTGCTGCCTCTTGATCTGACCAAAGGACTTACATATGTGAATGCAAACCAGTATCTTGGCATTCTGAGACGTCGACAGTATCGTACAAAACTTGAAGCACAGAACAAACTCGTCAAAGCTCGAAAAGTAATTACTTTTTGGTTTGTCTCTCATCTTCAACATCAATTTCTGCTAAGCACACAATGACAATAGAGCTCTGCAGCCATATCTTCATGAGTCCAGTCATCAACATGCATTAAAGAGGGCAAGAGGTTCTGGTGGACGCTTTCTCAACACCAAAACGGTACAAGAACCAAAGCTTAATTCAGAAAACCAAGGTTTAAATGTTTCTAGCTTTACCGAGCAGAATCCGAGAAGAAACATGTCGAAATCTGAGGTTTGTCGGGGCAGAAATCCGTAGAAACGGCGCTTCCATTGCCTCTTTTCCTGATGTCACGGTGGTTTTAACAGGGACGACGTCTCCCAGCAACAGCAGCCAGAGTTCGGCTCTGCTGGTTTCCCTTTTTGCCGTTCTCACATCGGAAGGAATACATAAGGTTGTTCAGCTGAGATGGATAATGGCGGGACTCCCTATGTGACAGACTTGTAAGGCATATCAAGATAATCATTTTTCTTCCAAGTCCAAATTATATTCTAATTGAATTGATATAATTTAATTTTAAAATAAAAATAAATTAATTTTCTTTATATACTTATTTATATTAACATATTTTTATATCATTTTTTGTTTACAAGTTAGTTTAATATTTAATTTTATCAAATATTTTTATATAATCAATTAATTTAATAACTTTTTATTGGGGGGTGAGTAAAATAATTAATAATTAGTTTAATTGTTATTAATTAATTTAATTGGTGCAAAAGAAATTCGAAGTAGGCAAATCCTAGTGACACCGTCCAAACCAAAATGGGTTCAAGTTTGGGAGCCCTTTATTATTATTATTATTATTCTGTTTTTACTAATATTGGCTTAATTTGAAACTTGGAAATGCCTTGGAATCTTGGTTGCTTGTGATGGCTACACAGAAGAAAATTTCTCTTCACGGAGTTTGGTTAATATTGACGAAAAGCACTTGCCATTCCAATATTTAAAAATTTCACCAACTTCTATAAAATTTAAGAAATTTTATACAAAATTTATTTGTAACAAGTATATAAAAATTACAAAAAAAATATTTGAAGATGTTTTTATTTTTTTTTAAAATTAATCATTTGGGATTTAAATTCCTCTTAATAATTGTATTTTATTTTTGACTTAATTATTAATGCTAAGAAAATAGAGGAAATGTTGAAAACAAAATAAAATATAAAAAAATAAAAATATCTGTCAAAAAAATTGTAAAACGTGAATTTTTTTTTTGATAGTTCATCTAATAAATTAATCTAAATTTACATGTAACATATTTTTTTTTATGAATTATATTCAACAATAATAGTTGACCAATGCAATATGATATTGAAGCACGTCAGCAACGGTAATAATCTGCTTCGTACCTGACCGCATACAATCTCACTTATCATTCAAATTCCACTACTCGGTCGCCGCTGTGCCCGTGTTCTCAATTTTGTACATTACGCAGCAGTTACCACCATCACCACCACGTCCTCCTCTCTGGAACCCTGAAAATTCCTGACTGTCCTTTCGTTGAACGACTTCGTTTTCAGTGTATAGAGCACACTCGTTGTTTCCGACTTGTTCCTTTCGAAATTCTCAGAAATAAGGAGAAACTGAATAGCAATGGACTCACGAGCACAGTACAATCCTCGCACCGTTGAAGAGGTTTTTAGGGATTTTAAGGGTCGCAGAGCTGGCTTGATTAAAGCCCTTACAACCGGTACGCTTTTTCACACTTCGCTTTTTCTATGGCCTTCGTGTTTGGTTCCCGGGAATGCTCCAGCAAGGAAATACGAAGAAAATTTTCTGATTCTTTGCTTGATGCTGTTTTTTCCTTGAAATAATGCATTTCCGTGAAAAAAATTTCTTAATTTATTTAAGGGTATTTATTATTGTTTCGAAGATTATCCTACCTTTGTGAATTGTTCATTGTACATAATGGCATTTCAGAGTGTTCGCTACGGAATTCTAAAATTTTTTCTTTAATGTGAATTAGCTTCTGTATTGAGCATTTGGTATGAAAATTTATATTGAGTTGTCGTGACTTTAATTTTAGAGAAGAACGAGATAATTGCTCAAAACTATGCACAAATATTATCATTTTGCTACTATATCAATATGAGTTTTTTCCCAGCATACTTGGCTTTTACCTTTTAGCTGTTTCGAATAGATTTGACTTTCAAATTCTATGAACTGCATAAAACTATGTGGATGTAAGTGATATTGGTTATATCTCAAAAGGAGCAGTTTTTCAGAAGTAGAGTCTCCATTTCAATTTATTAGTGTAGCAATGTCCTACCTTTTTCTATGGATTTGTGGATGAAAGAGCTTTTTGGATACAGTTGATGGAGAGTCAAAATTTGGAGCTTAAAGACTTCGTTTCTGAACTTGTGATAAATTTACATTCTATTTTTTTTTCCAATATTTTTTATAATTTGCTTTGCATACTCAAATGTGATATTTGCCCTGTGCTGGTTCTAGAGTGAAGAGTGAAAAAAAAAAGAGAAAAAGTTATATGAATCCTCTGATAAATATATCTTTCTAGAGTCCCAAGTGCCACTGTAGAGTCATAGATAAGAAATGTTAGTCTTCTGTTTGCATCATACTGTTTCTGGGCAAAATAAACAGGACTTGTTGATATTAATTTTTTCAATTCCTAGTAGTAGTACCCTTAAATTTAAAATTTTATTATCTTCTTTTCACAGTTTTTTATGTGAAAGTTGTGAAAATTTCCATGGTGATTTATTTCATTACTTTGTTCTTCTGCTGCAGATGTTGAAGAATTCTACAGCCAATGTGATCCTGGTTAGCAATTCTTTCCCTTTTCCTCCTTGCTTGTGTTGTCTTTTCTATATCACTTTACAATAAGTTAATGATATCTTTGTACAATGAATTTTCTGCATTATTTGTGTCGTTTGAACAGTAATTGGGCCTGGGGAGGAATGCTTAAATTGCTTGATTGCTCCTTAACCATCTTTCTAAAGTTATAAAGGTCATTCTGTTGAAGTTGACTTGCACCAACCACAAAGATTTCTTTCACTAATTTTAGTTTTAGGCTTATATTTCTGCATTCTCTCAGACTTTGTGACTTTAGAGTCTTCAATTTCCAATTATAATACATATATGATAGTGGTTATAAAACAAGATACTTGTATAACTTGTATGTGTAATGATGCTTCACTATTTGAGTGACCTACTCTCTTGATTGATTTTGGTTTGTGCATGCTCTTGCACGGAAGGACCGTGGACAGATTATTATGATGTCTTTTCTATATAATATTGTTTTATTCATTAAGAAAAGGACCTGATTTTGGTTTGTATATGTCTTTTCTATATATGTTGTTTTATTCTTTCAGAAAAGGAGAATTTGTGTTTGTATGGATTTCCTAGTGAACAGTGGGAAGTAAATTTGCCTGCTGAAGAAGTTCCTCCAGAACTTCCTGAGCCTGTGCTGGGTATCAACTTTGCCAGGGATGGCATGCAGGAAAAAGACTGGTTATCTTTGGTTGCTGTGCATAGTGATGCATGGTTACTTTCCATTGCCTTCTACTTTGGAGCCAGATTTGGGTTTGATAGAGCTGACAGGTACATCCTACTCTATGAGCTTACTCTGTCTTCAGTTAGTCTTAAAGAAGGAGAAACAATGAAGTAGACTGGTGAGCTTGCCTTATCTCACATTTGTTGCCCTTCCAGTGAAAAAAAATGGAAATCTTTTCTATATGAAGCTTTCTTCTTGCACTTGCTTTAAGACTGACTCTTTTTTCTTTTGCTTGCTACATGCATTTTGCTTTTAGGAAACTCGGTCAAGAAATATATTATTCCCTATGCTTATATTGATGGTCATGGGTTGGCCTTAGAAAGTGTTCACCTTGGACAGGGGCAAATATGTTGATATTTAACGTGCTTACATTTTCAATTTTGGTACTCATGGTGCTGGGGGAAATTCTGAACTTTGAAACATGAAAGTAAAGTGAATGATAGTATTTTTTCTGCCAACTATGACTTATTAGTCTAAATCTAATGTCCTTGGAGTCACAAAATAATCTGCATTTGCTAATTGCTTGGGGTACTTGGTAGAGCCTTGGATATGTTTTCGCCAGGATAATTTCATGCAAGTTTCATGTAAATTTAGTTTCTTCTCTATAATTTTCTTATTTATACGTCTGAACAAGATTTGGCATTTGAAATACAGGAAAAGGCTTTTCAACATGATTAATGAACTGCCAACAATATTTGAAGTTGTTACTGGTGCAGCAAAGAAACAAGTTAAGGAGAAGTCTTCAGCCTCAAATCACAGTGGCAGCAAGTCTAAGTCCAATTCTAGAGCGGTAAAGAATAATTTTTCTCCTCTCACCTACACAGTGCACATGATAAGTATATTTGTTCCCACATATTTGTGAGTGTGTTGTAGAAAAAAACTGAGGTTAATATTTGGGTTTTGGCTGAGTTAATATATCTGTTTGCAGTGGTTCAACCAGCTTAGAAAAGGCTATTGAATATTTTTTTAAAGACGGTGAAATAATTTATTTGATGAGCATAAGTTATGTATTTATTTTAAAAGATAAAACTAAACACAAATTAGACAATATTGACAAAAGTGCTTAATATTGTGTATCTAAGTTCTAAATTATATTCTATAAAGCAAGTTTTCTTATTTTTAGTTCACCATCTAGATCTTGAGGTTCTGATGATGACTGTGCTGAAATGCTTGATGCTGCTAATAGTGGTATTCCATTACTATTTCAAAGTCCATGATTGAATTCAGGATATTGCACAGTGAGATATGATTGGATGTATACTTGGGTATGCATAGTATACATATAATCAAATTGTTCAAAATTAGGCATGTGCTGTGGAATTGGATATTCAAATGCTGTATAAACTTCATGGTTCCCTTTCCCTAGGCTTTGGCCTCCTCATTGTATTATAAAAGTAAGTTGTTTTGGATGGTTTGGGAATCTTTGACTCAAAAGTCATGTTTCATATATGTGGCTGTCTCTCTCTTTGACTCATCGTTTTTCTGTGTTTAATCAAAATTTTGGCTGGTGTGGGTATCTGAAACTCAGGAAAAGCATTCAAAGACAATGCAACCAAAAGATGAGGATGAAGGAGTGGATGAAGAAGATGAAGATGAACATGGAGAGACTTTATGTGGGGCATGTGGTGAGAATTATGGCACTGATGAATTCTGGATTTGTTGTGACATCTGTGAGACGTGGTTCCATGGCAAGTGTGTGAAGATCACCCCTGCTAGGGCAGAGCATATCAAACAATACAAGTGCCCATCATGCAATAACAAGAGAGCTCGTCCTTAACATGATCAAGGTTCGATCATTGATAAGCTTAGGTGGACACTCTTGCTCTAGTTGATCTGTTCTTCTAAGATGTAGTTGATGAAGAGTTTCCTTGATTTCACATTTGGTTTCTTTCCTAGTTGATAGGCATTTTCATCTTATGGTTTAGCCAGTGGAACTGATTTAGTGCATTCTGTGGCACAATCAACGACTGTGGCATTTTTTGCCTTGGAAAAATGAAGTCTTTTTCCAAACTCCAGAAAATATCTACTTCATTATACAGAAATTATTTGATACATCTATTTACTGCATTGTTAATTGTCATGAAACCAACTATGGGATGCTACCAGCTTACTGCTCTTAGCCACCTGTCTGCTGCCACTCCCAGAACTGGTCGATTAAGAATCAGAAGATTTCTATCTCCCGACAGCAACCAGCTTAATACAATAAGCCAATCAAGCAAGGGACTCTTGAAATTAAAGTAGTTGTTTTTTTTTTTTTTTAAATACTAGCATAGTATTCTTCTGGTTGAGTGCCCGGAAATTATTAGATAGTCTACATTCGTGTTGAGATCTTCTTCATCAGTATGAGGTCAGTGAGATAGCATAGTAATTATACTCTATTGTGGTTTAACTCACTCGCTCTCACTTATAGGACACATATGTGAGGGGATCAATTATAAAAACTCACTTACTCGCACTTATCTGACAAAAATGTGCATATCACTTTTACGAATTGTAGATTTATTTCTTATTAAATGAGAACAAGTGAGTTGTAGGAAGTGAGGATATCATCATTGGAGATAGAAATAAGATAGAAACAGTGATTCTTATAATGTAAATCCATCTATTTGTTTGCTGCTTCAACTCTCTTCCAACTTAATGATGTGGATATTTTTGGTCAGTTTGGACAATGAAATGAAGAGGATTTTTTATCTCAAATTAACTGAAGAGTCTCCAACCCACAATTTAATTTCCTTCTTTTATGTATTATAGCGTTTTTGTCTGCTTCAACTTTCTTCCAACTTAAAGAGGAGGATTGTTTTTGTGAGTTTGTACAATGTAGAATATTCAAATCCCAAATAAACGAACAAGTTACAACCCACAATTAATGTCTTTGTTTCATGTATGATTACCGCTATTATATATAAACAAAATTGTACATAAATACATTTACAAATGAATTAAATTATAAATTTTTATGGTTCTTGAAAATAGAAACAAAAAATAAACGACGGAGGTACAGAGGTGGATTCTCAAAGATATTACGAAGGAACAAGGATAGAAACAAATCCTAATTGAATGCTTTTGAGCACCATTATATTTTTAAACTGCCCTAAATCATCCGTAAGGCTTTTAACACTAATTTAAAATAGTATGCATGTGAAGGAAGAATTTCCATGTTATTACTTTATTTGACAAATGAAATTTAATTATTTTTTTTTTATGTTTTACAAATTAAAAAAATTAAAAATTTAATATGTACAAATTTTATAAAATTAATAAATAAATGATTAATTTTTATTTATTAAATGAGAATAAAAATCCATGACATCCAAGAAATTCTGGTGGAGCAGAGCATGTGATATCATGAATGGAAAATGGCGTTGATTTCTAAGTTGACTAAATCATGAAACTTGTCGGGCCAGGATATCTATTTTAGACTGTTAAAGATAACAGCTTGCGTGGACATTTGCAAAGATAATAACAACTTGGCCATTATACGTAATTCATACTCACTTCCAAGTCCAACGTAGCCCCACCATTAATTATATACGACAAAGGACAAACCAATATTGGAACCAAGTGTATTTGCTCGAAGTTGTTACTTCACTAACTTGCGTTAACCTATTTTTTGTCACACGTCTTTTAGAAAATCTCTGTTTAAAAGTATGAAAAAAATTATAATTTAATTCATTCATAGATGAATTTATATACAAATTTGGACATAAATCAAATTCTAATTTTTTAAATGATTGATAAAGAATCAATTTACACATTAGCTATAATTATGAGAAAGATTGTGCATAATAAGAAATGTAAATTGCATCTTTTTTTAATACTCTTTTATTGAGGACTTCAATAGTTATAATTTATATGGCTAAACAAGATTCCAAGACCATGTAGTACCAAAGACTAGTTATGCATTATTGAAATCCAAGTATCTTTCAAGTTTCAGGATTCCTAAATCAGCTAAGATGCTATTCAGTTTAGAAACTAGACTTTGTCCAACTTCTAGACCAGAGCATATCATATTCAGACTACAGGAAGGAAACATGAACATCGTAGAAGAAAAGTTTTATTCCTAGGATATATATAAGATAACCTGCATGATTTACAATGATTAAGCAGTCATGCAGGCTAAGAAAAGTTTAAAAAATAAAGGGAGAAACAGAATTAGACAAAGACAAGAGAGGAAAAAACCACCTCTCCTTTTACTCTGTTCCATTTGTTATTTGTTTTCTATTTGTTCTTGGTCATGTCAAAACCTCTTGATTCTTCGTTGAAAGCCTTTTCAGAAACTCATAAGTAGTGATCATTGTTGTAGCAGACATTGACATTGAAGCCCACCGTGGTCCCAACCCTCTGTAACAAGCTAACCAACCGCCCTCCTTAACCAAATTCCTCGCTGTCTGCATAACTGTTGGCCCTCTCCGGCCATTCTCGTCGGCATCCAAGACCTGGAGTCTCGTCTTGATAGTATCCAGCGGCATGGTAATTAAAGCAGACATGCCACCAGCCATTGCTGCGCTGACTCCCTGAACTGCCATTACTGTTTTAGCATCTGGTTTTAATGGATTAGCACCAGACACATTGCTCTCATCGTCTTTCTTGCACAAGTAACACCCAACTCCACCCCAAAGCAGTCTTTGTGCAACAGAGTAAGAAGCCCACCAAACTGCATTTGATGGTGCATAAGTCAAAATTGATATCCCAAATCCTCTATACAGTCCTCTTGGACCATCAGTGTTAAGAATTTTCCTGAATGCATCAATACCGTTGACATATTGGCGTGGTAAAGCCTTGGAATTATCCGGATTCAAACTGCCTTGAACCATCAATCTCTGGCTTACAACATCAATTGGGGTCCACACAAGTTGAGCAGCCAGGGCTGCACTCAAGCCTGCAACTGCATTGGCAATTGCAGCTGCAGTTGGTTCTGCAAGGCCAAATCTAACTGTGGCAGTCCCTACATTACTTTTTGTAACCTCAAGGGCAGCCATGTACAATGCTCTAGCTGGGATTGTACCCATCAAAGAAGTCCCAAATCCTCTATACAATGCTCGTAACCCCTCGTGCCGAATCAGTGAAAACCCGGTTTTGATGCAAGAAACTTGAGACTGAGTCACTTGTTGCCGGGTTTTCAAAACAACAACGGGATAAAGAGTTGCTGAAACACCAGAGAAAAGGGCAGCACCAAGGAGGAAAAACTTGGATTTATCAAGCATTTCCCAATCAATATCGGCCGGGATATGAACCTCTTCATTCGATTCATCCTCGGCCGCACTCAAACTCATTTTCGCCACTTTGAACCCTCAGAAAATTGACCACAATATACCCAAGCCAAAATCAAACACAAATTTCTTCAAATTCCTCCAATCCCCAACATTAATACCAAACCACCCTCATCATCTAGAACTCTAAAACTGTACAATTTCAACAACTCAACAAAAGAAAATCAAACAGAAAAAAAAAAGGAAAAAATTTCTAGCTGTACAATTCGCGATTACAATCACATATATTACAAAATTAGGAGAAAATATAAGGAAAAAATGCTAACGAAATAAACTGGGTTTTTTCCTCTTGTGAAACCAGGTTTTGGATCGAACATGAGCTTCAATGAATAGATCAAGCATTTCTATGTAACCAGAAAGGGTGTTACGATCGAATCATACCGGAAAAACCCATCATCCTTGCCGTCGGTGACGGGAAGTTCGAATCTTGCCGGAAAATTCTAGTGGTCCACAAGCCCAAACAGAGAAAAGCTTGCAGAGGACGACGAAGCAGAACGATAATGGAGTGTTATGCGTAGTGAGAGGAAGAAAGAGAGAGAGAGAGAGATGGGCAACCGAATCCGTCGGGTTCTTAACGGCGAAATGGTAGCGGATGAAGGGAAGGGCAATACTGGGAAGGTACGGGACGTGGCGGTTGTGGATTAGGGGGTGTTTTTTGTTTTTTATAGGATGTATTCTCTGACGTGGTAAGCCTTATCCATGAATAGCTAAGGGTAGCTATTGAATGTGGCGTGTCACATGCAACTTGTCATTCTTTTGGGAAATCCGATTCTGCCACGTGAATATTACATACTATTTTAGCTTTTTTTGTTTCTTTATGGAATAGTCAATAATCTTCTGAACGAGTGTAAACTAATGATCATAAATCTCATCCCTTAATTTTTTAAAATTTTATTATTAATCATTTGAAGATTAAAATATAATAAAAAAGAAAGTTACTATAATTACAATTAAATTAAATTAAATAATATTTTTTTATAAAAAATGTGAAATATCAATTTTTTGCAAATTAAAGTTTCATGCTTTTAAAAGACTGATATATATGAGATCTATGATAATTAGTTATCATTAGCATGAATTTATTCTATAAAATTATTATGATAAATATTATTTTTTATAAAAAATGTGAAATATCAATATTTTGCAAATTAAAGTTTCATGTTTTAAAAAATTGATATATATGAGATCTATGATAATTAGCTATCATTAGCATGAATTTATTCTATAAAATTATCACTCTTTTATAAATACTAAAGTTTTATAATTTTTTTAATGAGAAGGGTTTTCTTTTTATATAGAGAGAAAAATAAGATTGTCGAGATTGTTATATTTTTAACCATCATTATAAAAATAGTTTCTCGTTATAAAAATATTTGAGTTAACTGTAAGAATTGTTTTATAATTCTTCTATTGGACTACAATTAATTATGCTTTTTTATTTTGTTAAAAACGGGCTAAGATATAATCT